>JBBUKS010473564.1:0-17650 GCA_038050645.1 Hedychium gardnerianum
TAAATTTCCTAACTAATTAGGAAATATATAATTAAAATTTCTTAATTAATTCAGAATCTTTCAAAGTTGGAATTTCTAAAATTATTTGAGAAAATTTTCAAAATTGAATTTCCTAACAAACTAGGAAACTTTCCAAATAGAAAATTTTGAATTATTTACAAAATATTTTCAAAATAATTTTTTTATAATTATTTCAATTTTTTTCCAAAATTTGAATTTTCTAATAAATTAGGAAACTTTCCAAAAATTGAAATTCTTAAAAATTTAGAATCTTTTCAAATTGAAAAGTTTGAATTATTTAAAGAATATTTCCAAAACGAAATTTTCAAAATTATTTTAGAAACTTTTCAATTGAGCAATGTTGTCGAACCTTGCCTCTATTCCTTTTCACGCCGAGAACTCCTCAAGATGACTTCAGAATTCACGAGTTCCATCCTCACGAAAGGTACTAGTCTTGCTTGTGAAGATGAGGTTTGGTGCCCAACGACGTACGCAACTAGACTACACCAAATGAGAGATTGAAACTAAAAGAAAGCTTGTTGTTCGGCTCGTAAAAGGGGGATGTTCATGCCTTTTTCCTTGTTGTTCGGCATCCTTACTTCGCTGCCGAAGAGGTATGAAGTACTGCAAGGCATCAGGGATCTGATAGCAATGTTTTCTCATCGAAAAAGAGGTCGGAGGAGGTCAAGAAGAGGCAAAACGCCAGCGGACAACAAGCTGTCCCACCGGCTCTTCCATGCTTGGAACGGCGGTGGCTGATTGGAGAAGGCTCCTTCGGCGTCATGCTGGCCGGCTGGAGGTGGCTGGCCATTGGGTGATGGACGGATAATAGGGAGCGATGGACCAAAGGACTCCTTCCTTTGGTGTTGGGCGACACAAGTAGAATATAGGAGAAGAAGAGAGGTGAGGGTTTTGGAAACTCTTTCCAAAATTTTAACCCAATTTTATTTCAAATAAAATTCCTCTTCCAATCATTAATTCTCCTCATGAAGAGGTATATTTATACACCTCATCAATGACTTGGGGAGCAAGTCATCTCCTAAGCCCAAACCCAACCCAATAAGGCTTAACCAAAATATAGCCCATCAAGCTCTTGGTTTGGTTCAAAGAGAAGCAAAGCACTTGGTTCAATAATCCAACTAAACCAATTTGGTTTATTATTAAACCAAAGCATGTCCATCACATATTCAAAAGATGTGGCTCATCCGCGCTTTCATTCCGACAAATAGCTTTCACTATTTGCCACATGTTTGGTCTAACCAAACTTTATCTTTCTAAATTTGAGAATCCAATTCCCAAACTCGTTTTAAGTCTTTCAAATAAACTCATAGTGTGTGTGATCTTATAGGTTCTCGAATATGTTGGTCATCCATAATTAACCATTAATTATTGAATGATCATGAGTGGCACCTAGTAGTGCATCATGATCCCAATTGATCGAAAAGTCAATGGTTGATTCCATAATCACTGCTAAACCTTTCAACAGCTTCGATGAATCATGCCTTGTTCCTTTCACTCATCTTATACCCACTTAGTTTAGGAAATGGTATATGTGTCAGTCCCCACTAGGCTGACTATGTCACACCTAGCCCAAGCAATAATTCCTTGTCCTGTGGATTCAAATTACTCAAACATGTGTCCAAGATTCCTGCACTCTTGACATGTGATGCTTTGGCCAAAAACTTTGAGTAATAATCCTGACAAGCCATCGTAGGGTATACGTCTCTTTGTACGGAGTGGTGAATTCTTTGTTGGCTATCCAATCACCTTTGGGAACTTCGACTTATACCCAATCATCCCGGGTCCACACCTCCTCGAAGATGCTTTCTTAAGATGTCAAAGTATAAGTCTCCATGACCAAGATGACTTTAATATCTCAAGTCAAAGGAAACTCGTACTTAAGCTTCAATGAGATCTTCACTAACATATCTATATATGTAGAGAATCATAAGAAGTCTCATGACAGGTCACTCTAATGAACTAATTACTATTAATTAGCATTCACATTTAACTCTCGACATCCCAATGTCTCTAGCTAGTGAGGAGCGGTTACTTGGACACACCAAGGAGTATAACCCGTGCTAGTCTCATATAATCTATGATATCCAAACTTACCAATTCATCGACTGGGGAATATTTCAATCCATTCATAATTACACATATAGAGATGCTCACTAGTTGTGATCCAATTACAAGTTCTCTCATGCTATGAATTGTATTGCGGACTTTTAGTAAATGAGTTTATGATCCAATCAAACACATAGAGAATGTGTACTCAATTAGTGAAACTCTATTTATCCAATAAATATGTACAAATCATATGGCGATTGTTTTAATACACCTCTCAAATATAACACAACCTTCGAATCCTCAAATTCTTGATCCAATTAGTCTCCCTCTTTGGATTCATTTTCGCTTGACGTTGAGGTTGGATTTTCAAAGAGTTTGGCCAACTTGCTCCATAACTCCCTAACATCTTGGTAATTTCCTATCTTACACAAAATCTCATTAAGAAAAATATTAACTAGTAATATAGTTACCTTTTCATTTTCCATAGACTTTTGAACATGTTCCTAACTCCATTTGCTCCTCCGAAGAAGTTTTCCTTTTGTATTTCTCGGAGCTTCAAATCCTTCCATTAGAGCAAATCATTGTTTTATATCCATCATGAGGAAGTATTTCATCCTTGACTTCCAAATATTGAAGCCTCCTAATCCAAAAGGTGGAGATGCCTAGAAGTCGTATCTGAATCCATCTCGGGGTTCCATTTCGAAGTTGAGCTCCTTTGATGATTAGTCCTTTGACTTGTTAATATTGAGGGCTCAAAACTTTCATCTTCTTCTTCTTTCCTCTAGCCTGTGCTTCTTCCGATGATTAGCCCGGTGAGAGCAGCATCGCTCTGATACCACTTGTTAGGACTCGTGCGAGTTAGAGGGGGGGTGAATAGCTTCGATCGCTTCTCTCGATCTTGTCATTGCTTTGTGCTCGCCGTTGAATACGCAATGGAAACCTTGCTTCAACCTCGACTCCACATGCACAACACCTTAGTTTTACTTGGTATCCACCTCCTTGATGTGACTAATCCAAGGGTTCACTCCGAGCTCTCACATCTACTAAGAACTCTCTCCTTCTTGAAAACTTTTCGGAGGTGGAGAAGCCTCGTACAAACTCGTTCTTACAAGAATACAACAAGAAACAAGCAAGGAAACATACAATTAAAAAATGACTTTACAATCAAACTTTGCTTGCTTGATCTCTTGTTGCTTAGAAATATCTCTTATTGACTTGGAAATGCACCAGCTCTTCGCTTCAGAATCTCCAAGAACTGGCGGCTCAAAATATCCAATAAATTCCCTTTTCTAGGGTTTCTTTCGGGCTGGAAAATACCTCCCAATCGATTGGCCTTACCCCCAATCGATTGTTACATCAAATTCGACCGTTCAAACCTGCAGAATGACTCTTTTTTTTACCAATTGATTGGTGAGTGATACCAATTGATTACCGGATGTCAATCGATTGCCTCAATCGATTTTGCATCCTTCTGTTCGCTCGAGAAAACACATCTAATCGATTGACTCAATCAATTGCCTCAATCGATTCCGAACCCTTCTGTTCATTCGAGAAATCACTGTCAAT
The DNA here is from genome assembly GCA_038050645.1 of Hedychium gardnerianum. Classification (NCBI taxonomy): domain Eukaryota; kingdom Viridiplantae; phylum Streptophyta; class Magnoliopsida; order Zingiberales; family Zingiberaceae; genus Hedychium; species Hedychium gardnerianum. The sequence continues at coordinate 3,637 of JBBUKS010473564.1, forward strand.
CGATTCCACAGCTTTCTATTTTCTCGTGAAATCTCTGTCAATCGATTACTCTAATCAATTAGCATTGTCAATCGATTAAGCAATCGATTTAGCAAGTTTCTATTCACCCAAAATAAGTTGTCAATCGATTGTCCGATTGGTTGCCACCAATCGATTGGACTAATAGATTGCCCAAGCAGCAAACCTAGAATTCTAGGTTTAGGGTTTGCTAGTCCTGGTTTTGCCAGTCAATTCCACTTTCTAGCAATCGATTGTTAACCCTAATTTCAGCTTTTTCAAGGCTAAATTTGTGTCTTGCCTTGTATCCGGTTAAACTCAACCTACCATGACTTTGATGCAGAAGTAATCCAATATGACCCCTTAAATTTCAAAAAGTCATAACTTTTGACTCGGGACTCAAAATCAGGATTTGTTTGCACTCATGCGTGCATAATTTAAAGATCTACATTAGTTATGGGAGAATTGTAACCGCCAATTTTCGAGCCCAAATTCCACCATTTAGACCTTTTTCGGGGCCTCTTTACTATTTTTAGTCATTTTTATTTTTATGGTATTTATAGGTTAGGGTTTTTCTATGTCAGCATCCTATTTTGGGTAAATCCCTTTCTATTATTTATTTTCTTTTTTGTTATGATTTCTTTCTTTTCTTTACAAGATAGAAATTGAGATATGTTTATTAGGATTTCTTTCCTTTATTTGGGTCTTAGGTTTGTAGTATATATAAGAGTTCTTTTTAGCTGTTGAGGAATTATCCTCCATACTAAAATAAAGTTTCTTATTTTGGTACAACCCAGAGAACGACGAGTTTCTCTTCGTTTTAGGCGGATCCTCTTCTTGTCTTCTCCTTAATTCTCCCTTCTCGTCAGCCCGCAGGATAATCGATATTCTGCCTGGCATTAGTTGGTATCAAAGCCACATGAAGGTCATCGTCAGATCCAATGAAAGGTCATCGTGGTCATGGTCGTGGTCGTGGTCGCATTCACAATAATAGGTAGATTCCGATGGAGGAAGCCGAGCACCGTGGTTGTAACGTCCAGGACATAATGACGATTGAGGATTTACAGAGGCAAGTTGCAGAGTTAACCTAGAATCTAGCAGCACGAGATCTCGAAAATCGTGAGATCTCAGATCGTGGATTTGAGTATACTTTCTAGAACTCATATCACCAGTGGGCTACACACCAAGAACGCCATGGTCTAGAGGAGCCTTATGGAGACCTCAAATTTTGGGATTTGCCTAAATTTTCTAGTACATTGCAAGCAGAGGACTTCATTGATTGGATCAATGAAGTAGAGTGGATCTTCGATTATAAGCAAGTTTCGAATCGGGTGAAGGTGAAGTTAATTGCCATCAGACTCAAGGGGCGAGCATTGGCATGGTAGGAGCAGATGTGGCGCTCTCGAGATAGATAGGGCAAATCCCAAATAACTAACTGGGAAAAGATGAAGAAGAAGATAAAGGAACACTTTCTTCCTTTCGCCTACACTCAAACTCTGTTCCAATGACTTCACTCATTGAGACAAGGTGCGAGATCGGTCGACGAATATATGAATGAGTTCTTCCAGTTGGTTACCCGAAATGACTTGTCTGAGACGGAGGAGCAAAGGGTGGCACAATACTTAAGAGGGTTGTGCCTAGCCTTGCAAGATGTGCTCAGCCTTCATTCAGTGTTGACAGTTTCAAAGGCCTACCAGCGTGCACTAGTAGTTGAAAAGAAACAGAATCGAAAACCAGTAGAGAGAAACGACCAAAACAGTCGGCATGCTCGCCCTTAGAATTCTCGTCCTTCACAGCAACAGTCAAAATTGCAACCAACACAGGTTTACTCTAAGGCCCCTATCAGATGTTATCAATGTGGTGAATAAGGACATAGGGAGAACCAATGCAGGAAACCTACTCCTGTTGATCCGAAGGGAAAACATTTGTTTATCGAGGAAGATGTAATAGAAGGTACAGTAGCAATTGGCGAACCAATGTATGAAGCTGACGACATGCTTTACAGTGATGGCCATGGGACTTTGGTCGTGTGCAAGAGTTTACTGACTCCCAAAGGCGATTCAGGGGATAAATGGTTGAGAACCAATATTTTTCATACTACCTGCACTGTTGCGGATAAAGTCTGTAAGATGATCATTGACAGTGGCAGTTGTGAAAACATAGTATTCAAAAAGGTTGTCCAGAAATTGCGGATGAAGACGGAATGTCATCTTAAGTCATACAAGCTATCATGGTTGAATAAAGACAGTGAGGTAGCAGTAGACAGGCGATGCCTCGTCCCTTTTTCAATTAGTAGCAAATATTTTGATAGTGCTTGGTGTGATGTGGTGACCATGGATGCATGTCATGTACTGTTGGGACACCCTTGGCAATATGATCGCAGCATTATCCATGATGGATGGAAGAACACTTATACCCTTCACATCAAGGGAAAGAAGATTGTGTTAGCACGGCGGCGGCAAGAAACCATACCAATTTCGATAGCCAAAACTACTAATCTGTTTTCTATATCCAAGTCCCTAGATGAGATGGAACATGGAGGCATTGTCTTTGCTTTGCTGTCATGCCAGAGCGATGTCCTAGCCACAGACACTGAGTTACCTGCTGAAGTATAGCAGCTGCTAGCAGATTTTGATGAGCTAATGCTAGAGGATCTTCCTTCTAGGCTACCACCTATGCGTGATATCCAGCATCAGATTGACCTTGTTCTGGGGTCAAGTTTGCCTAATCGACCAACATATCATCTCAGTCCCAAGGAGGTTGAAGAATTACAACGGCAAGTGGCGGAATTATTGGAGAAGGGCTATATTTGTGAGAGCATGAGTCCATGTGCAGTTTCAGCCCTACTAGTGCAAAAGAAAGATGAATCGTGGCGTATGTGCGTTGACAACCGAGTCATTAACAAGATTATAGTTAAGTACAGATTTTTGATTCCCTGCTTGGACGACATGTTGAATCAGCTATCCAGTTCTAAGGTCTTCTCAAAAATTAACCTTAAAAGTGGATACAACCATATCAGAATAAGGCCTAGAAATGAGTGGAAGACCGCATTCAAGACGCAACATGGGTTGTATGAGTGGATGGTCATGCCTTTTGGATTGTCCAATGCAGCCAACACCTTTATGGCGTTTATGCATCAGATCCTGCGGTCTTTCATGGGAAAGTTTGTGGTGGTTTACTTTGATGACATTCTCGTCTATAGTCCGACATGAACATCACACTTCGATCACCCCGTGCTATTTTTGAAAAGATGAAGACAGAGTACTTATTTGTCAACCTGAAGAAGTGTTCTTTCTTTACTACATCGGTAACTTTTCTTGGTTTTATTGTGTCTACTGATGGTGTGCATGCAAATCAAGCAAAGATAGACGCAGTCTTGGAGTGGCCTCAGCTGAGGACTTTGCACGATGTCCGGAGTTTCCATGGCTTGGCTTCTTTCTACCATCCGTTCATTAAAAATTTCAGCACTCTGATTACTCCCATCACTGAGTGTCTCAAGGGATGAGATTTCAAGTGGTCTAAAGAAGTAAAGGCTAATTTTCAATTGGTCAAGCAGAAGATGACTGAGGCATCAATTCTGGCACTTCCTAATTTTGACCAACTATTCAAGGTCAACTATGATGCATCTAGCATTGGTATAGGAGGTGTTCTGAGTTAGTCTAGACGTCCAGTTGCTTTCTTGAGTGAGAAGTTGTCCGGATCTAAGAGAAGTTATTCTACCTATGACTTGGAGTTCTATGTTATTATTCAATCCTTGAAGCATTGGCATCACTACATAGTACAGAAGGAGTTCATCCTGTTTACTAATCACAAAGCATTGAAGTACATCAATGGTCAAGACAAGCTGAGTAGGCGACATACCAAGTGGGTGGCTTACTTACAGGAGTTCACTTTTATGCTGAGACACCAAGCTGGAAGTTTGAATCATGTCATCGATGCCTTGAGTCGGCATTCTTCATTACTCACCAACATGAGTACTAGCATTACAAGCTTTGAGTTTTTTCCAGATATGTATATAGATGACGCATCATTCTAAAGGATATTCCAGGAGGTATATGATGGTCACCGACGTGATTTTATTTTGCATGATGACGATCTGTTTCGTGGGTTGCAGTTGTGTGTTCCAGATTGCTCTCTACGACAGTAGATCATGAGCAAGCTTCATAATGAGGGACACTTCAAACGTGATAAGATGTTGGCCCTCATCTCTATCAATTTTTATTGGCTCAAGTTGACTAGCATTGTGGCTCACTTTGTAGATCGATGTTTCGTATGCCAGAGGTCTAAGGGGGTTCTTACCAATGCAGGCTTGTACACTCCCTTACATGTTATGAAGCTCCTAGGTTCGATGTCAACATGGATTTTGTATTAGGATTACCCCGCACCCAATGAACCTCAAATTTGGTTCTTGTTGTGATTGACAGATTCTCAAAGATGACACATTTCTTAGCTTGCAGGAAGACTATGGATGCTGCCCGGATTGCCCATCTTTACTTCAAGGAGATCATGTGTTTACATGACGTTCCTCGGTCCATGACTTCAGATTGAGATACCAAGTTCATCAATCATTTATGAAAGAGCTTATGGGGAAAATTGGGCATGCAGTTGAACTTTAGCAATGCCTACCACCCTCAGACAGATGGACAAACTGATGTAGTGAATCAGAGTCTGAGCAATCTTCTAAAATGTCTCACAAGAACTAAGCCAAAATAGTGAGACTTGGCGTTACCTCAAGTAGAGTTTGCTTACAACAGATTGAGAAACAGGATCACAGGTTTGAGTCATTTTGAGATTGTCTATGGGTGAAACCCATACAGGGTTTTGGACTTAGCCCCTGTTCCACGTGTAAGACGATTTAGTCCTAAAGCAGATGAGATGACAAAGCATCTTCGAGGTATTCATGAATAGGTGAAACTGGCAATTCAGGAGAGCAATATCAAGTACAAGACTCAGGTTGATAGTCATCGTTGTCAAGTACTTTTTGAGGTTGGAGACTTTGTATGGGATGTATTAACTCATGATAATTTTCCTATTGGTGAGTATAATAAGGTGAAGGATCAGAAGATTGGACCATGTGAGATACTATAGAAGATCAACGATAATGCTTACAAGTTGCGTCTTCCTAGTCATTTGAAGACTTCTGATGTCTTCAATATAAAGCATTTGACTCCTTATTCGGTGGATGCTGATGAGGCTACTATGAACTCGAGGGAGAGTTCTTTTCAACCTGGGGAGATTGATGCAAGAGCAACCCAATATGACCCCTTAAACTTCAAATGATCATAACTTTTGATTCAGGTCTCGGAATTAGGATTCGTCTGCTCACACGTGCAGAATTTGAAGATCTACATTAATTATAGGGGAACCCACAATTGCATATTTTGGGGCCCAAATTCAACCGTTTAGGTCTTTTTCGGGGCATCTTTGCTATTTTTAGTAATTTTTATTTTTATGGTATTTAGGGTAATTTTGGTATTTATGGTATTTGTAGGTTCGGGTTTGTCTATGTCAGCATCATGTTTTGGGTAAATCTCTTTCTGTTATGTATTTTCCTTTTTTGATAAGAATTTTCTTTCTTTACAAGATAGGAATTGAGGTCTGTTTATTAGGATTTCTTTCCTTTATTTGGCTCTTAGGTTTATAGTTTATATAAGAGTTTTGTTTAGCTGTTGAGGAATTATCCTCTATACTGAAATAAAGTTTCCTATTTTGATAAAACCCAGAGAACAGTGAGTTTCTCTTCGTTTTAGGCGGATCCTCTTCTTGTCTTCTCCTCAATTCCCCCTTCTCGTCAGCCCGCAGGATAATCGCTATCCTGCCCAGCTTCAAACTTCATTTGCCCAACATCCAGTCATCTGTGACCTGTTAGAACTTTCTGTTGCCTAATATTTGATCATCCTTGACCTTTTTGGACTTTCTTGTTGTCTAGCATCCGGTCAACCTTGACATGTCAGGACTTCTTCACCAAGTGTCTGGTCACCCTTGACACACTTGAATTTTTTTCTTCCAATCATCAAGTGTCCGGTCACCCTTGACACACTTGAATTTTTCCCTGGCCAACTTTCCGTTGGACTTTCAATCACCAAGTGTCCAGTCCTCTTTGACCCACTTGGACTTCTCTTGCCAACTTCCCGTTGTACTTTCGATCACTAAGTATCCGATCCTTTTTGACTCACTTTGATTTTTTCCTTGCCAACTTCCCGTTGGACTTTCCACTTCAAGTATCTGGTCAATCTTGACCTACGTGATTTCTTACAAACATATTGTTCAAATATCGAAACTCAAGCTCAAGCCAACCCGAGCTTGGTCAACCTTGACTTGAGGTCGATTGCACTAATAATAGGTCAACTCTATAACATAGGGTATATATTCCTCTCTCAATGTAAATATGTTTAATTAGTGTTGGTTTCTCGAGCTAGAATTTCTGAATCCAAAATCATTGGCATACCTTAATTTGGAGCAAAATAAAAATTGTATGAAGACGAAGGAAACCTCTCTTAGATCTTTCAAGATATCAACAACTTGTTGAAGATCTAAACTATGTGTTTTACCACAAGCGGAACAAATATTAGTCATGTAGTTCCATTTGAGAGTTAGTTTATGGCCAATCCACACTCCATTCACTACTCTATAGTTCTGTGTATCTTTCGCTATATATTGGAAGCATAGTTTATAAAAGAATGTTTTCCAAACCTTCAAATCTAACTCTTTGAAGATTTTAATTATATGTAGACTAGGCTAGTGATGCTAATGGTCATAAATCAACTATACAATTTTGCATCTTCTTAGTTTTCTCTCTAATTTCTTAGAAAAGAAAGAAAAAGTTGGCATTTCATGCTCGAGTATTACTTACATCTATGCTGGGATTGTTTGGCTTAACCATTGTTGCATGCCCCCCTAACTCTTCTACGGTGATAATAAAAGTGTTTTTTTTAATTAAAATTTAAATCTTCTGCCCGAATAAAAATGAATTATGATAATACATAATGATGTACTATATGAAAGAATAAAACATTGAGGTTGATTATTATTATTTTGTACGTCATCATCACTAACAAAGGCCATATATATATTTGTCTCTCATACGCCTCATCAAAAGAGCAAGTGATTGATCTATTCACAAGATCGGACATTAAAGATCACATGAGATACCTAAAGCATCTTCAATTTGAGAAGTGATATTAACAACTATGGTATACCATTGTTATAACTTTAAGTAGTTATTGTTCTTATATAGTGCAACTATGCTAATAATTGTTGATATTTGATAGTCACTAATCCCATTAATCATATACATAGAATTATGTCACTCGTAATTTATTTCCTCTGTGTTGGTATGAATTAACGAGGGCGTTGAGACAAACGTTTCACCTTTTGACCACATATATACATAGAATTGTGATAGTAAGAATTGAATATATATATATATACAGAAATATTATCTTATTCATCTCCCGTGTATACTAAGTATAATTTTTTTTTCTTTATTTATTTTTAAAGCAAAGAATTAAGAATTTGGGACTTAATGTTTAGGATTTGAGTTATAATATTTAAATTACAGAAATTTAAAAAAATATATATTAAAAAAAAATTACACATGATGTAGATAAAGATGATATTCAGGATCTTATTCAACCAATTCACATCATCAACGCGTCTTAGTTAAAATGAATTCATTGAAAACTAAAATAAAATTAAGGAACAGCTAGAACGATTATGACCCAATAATAATTCATTTTAATTTAGTTTTGCTTTTAAACATAGGAATAATTATATAACAGAAAATCTTAATAATTATTTTTTGTACCAAATATATTATGTCATATTTAGTTCAGAACATAAATTAAAAATAATAAATATGCTATCATGCGTAGGATTATTTTATAACAAAACAAATGTACAAAAGTACTATAAAATGGATATTGGATGAGAATCACGAAAGAATTGTCCCAGAAAAAATATATATATTATAATTATTATTTAATAATAATAATAATAATAATAATTAGAAAATGACACTTGTAAATAAATTATAATATTCTTCGAATAATAATGACACTTGTAATAATAATAATAATAAACTTCTTCGAATAATAATATGCACTATTTATTAAATTAATTTTTTCTGTCCATATTCATAGTGCTTATCTATTCAGTAAAATAATATTTGTTGATTTCTACGCTCTACCAACTAGTTCGATTGACATGGACTATTGACTTTAATTTGTTTCAAACAATATGATTAATAAATAAAATTTATGATTGTAACATGATCCTTTTTTAATCTTATGGTCGAATGGGTGGACTTCAATGATCATAAATAATGCAATCTATTTGTTCAGATTAAAAAAAAAACTCAAAATGACCAAGTACATGATAATTTTTTAATCTTTTGATTATTTTGAAAATATAGTTAGACTCCAATGACTTATTATTTATTTAAATTTTTTTAAAAAAAAACTCAAAATGGCTATGTAAAATTTTGATTAAAATTGTTATATGACCATTTTAAACCATTAAATTACATTAAAAGTATGTGTGAACTTCAAATTATCTCCTATAGTATGTTTATTCATTCAAATTTAAAACAAAAAACAAAAAATGATCATGTAACATTTTGATACAAAACCATGTTTGTTTTTTAATCATTTGATCACTTTGAAAGTATGAGTGGATTCCAATGGCTTCCTAAAGTCCATCTATATATTCAAATGCATAATAAGATTCAAAAATGGTTAACTAACAATTTTTACCTTCATGAATGTTACGTAGGAATTATAAAAGATTTTCGTATAAAATAAAAAATATATTTTGATATTGCGGAGTAATTCGGAAAGGAGAAAAAAAACTTGTCGTCAACGAGAAGATCATCACGAGAACGAGGAACCTTCTAGAACGTATTCATGAACCAAATTCCGACGTTATGAATGATTCTCTCTTGATGAAAAACTATTTCATCAAGCCCCTTTTTTTCCACACTCTTTCCCCTGGACACTCCCTTTATATAGGAAATAACCTAAGGGCATTAGGGATATTTTGTCCCTAAGAAGAGTGGGAATGTGGGATAGAACGTGGGTATCCCACATTCCCATTTCTTACATCTCCCACTCGTCCAAGGAAAGTACTAAAACCAGTTAGTCACAAAGACTAAGCAGAACGTTCATCCATACTTAAGGGAAAATGGTTCGTGCGACAACAAGCACACTGAGCGTTAATGCTAAGAAGATTGTTACACATAACTTAGCCTCTCTTTCAAACAAATTAGAGATATAAATATCTTGCATTTACCCCAGATTAAATCATTTACATCAATATGAACATCTATAATCCCTCAAATCGACTAACATGTCGAGAGCAAGTTCAATATCTCCAATTAATATAATTATTCACAATTACATTTTAAGTATTTAACAAAGAATGTAATTGGTCGACTAGTGAATAAATGTCAAAGATGTAAATCTATTTTAATCTTCCTTTTTAGCTAGAATTTATTCATTCAAATCAGTCGCTTTCTTACTTATGCTCCATAGACTGAATCATCCATAGTCATAGGATACACGCTAAAGTAGCAGTCACTGATTAGAACTTCAAGTAGACACACTTAGGGTAAAATTAAGATTAACTTATAATCTCAAGGGTCTCACTTAGTAGAGAAGCAGGAATTCATTCTCTTACTACCCTTATGGTCGCTATAGCACATGTGGTATGAATCACATATTACGATATTTTTCTCTTTACCAATAAAGAGTGCATGTTAATTTCTAAATTTAACATCGTACAGATTATGATCTAGACATACCTAATGTCTAATCTTGAATTCAACTCATGAATTCATATCTGGCTTTAAGCAGGTACAGTAAATGGGAGAGGAGAAAAAAAAACTTTCCGTCAGCGAGAAGATCACCACGAGAACGAGGAACCTTCTCAAACGTATTCACGAACCAAATCCTGACGTTCTGAATGATTTTCTCTTGATGAAAAATTATTTCATCAAGCCTTTTTTTCCACACTCTTTCCCTTGGACGCTCCCTTTATATAAGAAATAACCTAAGAACATTTTATCCCTAAAAAGAGTGGGGAACATAGAATAGAACGTGAATATCCCACTCATTTCTTACATGTTAATGCTAGTTTAGAATCTATTTATTTGTTTAAATTAAAAGGAAATTAAAAATAGTCATGTAATAGTTTTGGCTAAAAGTATTATATCAATAATTTGGTTTAATATTTAGTCTTTTCACCACTTTGAAAGTATAAGTATACTGACTGGCTTTCTAGAGTGTATCTATCTATTTAAATTTTAAAAAAAATGATCATATAATATTTTGTTTAAAATTGCTACATAACTTTTTTTTTAATCACTTGGTCGTTTGGTAGTAGGAGGGACTTCAATAGCCTCACAGAGTGCATTTATCTATTGTGGTTTACTTTTAAAAAAAAAGTCATATAATAGTTTTGACTAAAACTGTAATAATACCATTGAGAGATATTTTTGGATCATTTTTAAAATATAAATGGACTTTAATAGTTTCTTAGAGTATCTATCTATTTAAATTCAACAAAGACTCAATATAACCATGTAGCAGCTTTGGCAAAACTACTACATAGGTATTTTTAAAGTTTTTTTTGTTAATTTAAAAATATGAGGAGACTCCAATGCCCAACTAATGTATATTTATCTATTCAATTAAAAAAAAATAATAAATAGTTACGTAGTACTTTTTGCCAAAAAAATTCTATAATCACTTTGAGTTGTTTGGTCAATTCTACTGTAGTGTATTTATGTTTTCAAATCAAGAAAGACTCAATAAAGATTATATCAATTTTGATCAGAATTACTGTTGAATGCAGGAGCATCATATAATCTAACTTAATTTCTAAAATTTTGATGTTTAATATATACAAAGGTCGAGTCATATTTGATCAAGGATTGATTTAAATATGACTTTAATATTTGGAAGTGATAAATTTAGCTTAATCGGATAACTATCAAGAGTAAAGTTTAGTCAGGTTAAGGTTGACTGAATAACTAGTAAAAGTGAAAAGTCTACCGAATAACTGAAAATTACAAGCAAGTCGAGTTAACCATATGTTTGGCAGGAGTGAGTAGTATATCGAGTGAGTAGCAAGTCTAAGTGAGTCTGAAGGACTGGAGGTTTGGCAAAGGAAAATCCTAAGGAGGTGAACCTTAGGTGGTGAAGTCTTGGAGGAAGTCCAAGCAAGAAGCCTAGTAGGTCCAGTAGACTTATAGGAGTGTGACTTGATCCTAAGGGAGTGACCCTTAGGTGGTAAAGTCATGGAGGAGTGACCTCCAAGCAAAAGGTAAGCCTAGTAGGTCAGATAGACTTACAGAATTAGGCTAGGTCGCTTATTTGTGTTTTGTATGATTGTTTTGCAGGAACTTGGAGCTGAAAGCAAAACAGAGAGCATACAAATGCAAATGGGTGAACCAAGCTTGACTCAGGTCGAACTGGACCCAAATCGGTTTAGTAGATCGAACCAGTAGTTCGGTGACCGACTGGGTTCAGTTCCAGATTGTTGAGTTGTTAGAAATATTGACATGGAAGATGATGTGGTTCAACTTTATGATTTGGATGAGGATAAGTCGGATGATGTGGATAAAGATAAGGCTTGATTCAAATATGACTTCATCCAGATAAGAGTTGATTTAGATAAGGATCTGATCCAACTCTATAAAATGAGACGAAGACTCTACATTCAGAAACAACACTTCTTCTATCTCCTACTCTCCATCTCTGTGATTAGACAAACGTGTTGTGAAGCTCTACGATCGAGGAAGCTTCATGAGGGATGCGTTGCGCTCAGGACTTCCGAGTCAACCGCAATATTTGTTTGTGTTTCTTATTTACAAGTTATGATTTTATTTGTTATTCTTTATACTTGTATAAAACTATAAGATGAGTTTCTCCACCTCCAGAAAACTTTCGGAAAGAAGATCACTAGTGGACGGGTGCGTCCCGTGATTAGTCCTTAGACGTACTGACTTTGGGAATTGGAAACCAAGTAAAAACTCACGTGTCCCTTGTTCTTTCATTTATTATTTTATATTCCGCTGCTACTAACACTTCTGATAGAAAGACGAATGAACCAAGAAATCGAAAAGAAAACAAATTGATCAAGAATCACCCCCTCCATCGACGCACACCGATTCTACAATTGGTATCAGAGTAGGAAGTTCTGATCGGACTAACTGCCGAAGGAGCAAGCAGGCCAAGGATTGAGGAGGAGCAAGAAAAATTTAATCATGGTTTTTAAATTATATAAATATAATCTGCTTTAAGTGTAGGAGAGATGACATTATACAAATAAGTATCCTACTCGTAAGATTTAGACGGTGCTTCCGGCGGTAAAGGAGAAACCGATGCTAGGAACCCGGAGGAGCAAAGACCATATCAAATGCTTCAAGTGTCAAGAGTTCGGATATTACAAGAACCAATGTTTGGAGAAGAAGACGAAGAAAAAATCAAAATTAGAGGAATTTGTTAATGTTTGTAAGTTTATTTATTAAAATATCCCTAATTTCTTCTTGTAATAAATTAGATAATTTGCCTAAAAACATTAATTTTAATAATTCAATTTTAATTTAAAAAAATCAGAATTAAAAACAATAATAAAAACCCAAATTTAATTAACTTAGAAAACAGAATTTAAATAATTTAATTAATAAAAATACGAATTTAAATCTGAATTTAATTAATTAAAAAATTTAAATTTAAATAATTTAATTAATTCAAATCCGAACTTAATTAATAAGTCAATTAATAAAAATAAATCTAATTTTAATACTTCAATCATTAAAGAATTTAATTAAAATAATGACCAAATTAATTTAGATTTAGATAAAATTAATCATAATCTTAATAAAAAAATTTAATTTATTTGATCAAAATAAATCTAATTTGAAAGATTCTAATAATAATCAAGATAAATCTTAATCAAATAATTCAACTCTAATTAATTCTAATAATTCTAATTTACTTAAATCTCAACATAAAGTCAATTTAACTAATTTAATAAATGAAAGTTAATTAATAAGTCATCTAATTTGAAAGATTCGAAATTCAATAATAATGAAAATAATCCTAATTCATTTAATATGGATGATGCCCCCGGGACAATGATGATGGTTAGGCCCTTTAATCGATAATCAAGTGATTTAAGATTCGAATCTCAGTTACGGCGTATTGTAGGGAATTTTTTCTCTAATGAGAAGTGGGCCTTAGAATACTGATCATTTGGATGGGCCTCCATTAGCAATTCTCGATTTACCCTTGTGGCAGGTTGGAAACTTCCGTGGGGCCGGATCGGTCATCCCAGGTCCGACGTTATCCGATCTGGTTAATCATTTTTTTTTAATATGGATGATTCAAATTTAACTAAGTCAAATCTTATCAATAATTTAAATTTAATAAATCTGAATAATAAATTAATCAAAATCTTAATAATATCTTTGATTTATTTAATCAATATAAAGTTAAATTAATTAATCCAAAATTAATTGATAATTCAACCAATCAACATAAAATTAATGATAATCATCTAAATAAATCTAACTATTTAAATTTTATTTCTAAAAATTTAAATAATTTAGAATTAAATAATAATCAAGATAAATCTAACAATACAAATTCTAATCTTAAAAATTTAAATAATTTAAAATTAAATAATAAATTAATATTGAAGATAATCTTAAAAATAATCTAAACAATTCAAATCCTCTTAAATTAAATAATTCAAAATTAAATAATCATCAAGATAAATCTAACAATTTAAATTCTAATTCTAAAAATTTAAATAATTCGGAATTAAATAATGAATTAATTATTCAAGATAATATTAAAAATAATTTGAATAATTCAAATTCTCTCAAATTAAATAATTCAGAATTAAATCATAATCAATATAAATTTAATAATTCTAATTCTAATCCTAAAAATTTAAATAACTTAGAATTAAATAATGAATTAATTATTCAAGATAATCTTAAAAATAATTT
>JBBUKS010473609.1:0-17645 GCA_038050645.1 Hedychium gardnerianum
ATCATGTATTTAGCTACATCAACCTAACATCCAAGAATCAAAGATGTATTTCTGCAAGAAAACACATCTACATAAATTCAAACTCATCAAACCCAAATCATATCCAAGGTTATCAATTAACCATTGACTCTAAGATACTAACACAACCCAAATTGATTTCCCTACACCTTACCTCACGGTGGCAGCAGCCGGAGTTGACTGGCAGTGATCTAAATTGACCTAGCAGCAGTGGCTGGGGTCAGCAATAGTGGTCGTAGCTAGATGGGGTGGCCGGAACTAAGCCAACTGGCCAGAACAGCAGCTGGCCATGTTGGTCGGCCGGAAGTTGATGTGGCAGAACAGTAATCACCTTGTTGAAAATAGTCAAAAATCAAATTCAACCAGTGATCATATCCAAAAACAACCCAAAATTGATCACTAAGGATATCCTTATCCTTACCCTCACTAGTGGTGGCTGAAGTTGATTGACAGTGATCGGAACAGTAGCTCTAGCACCCCTGTTGGTCGGAGATGATTTGATGGTTGGATCTGACCTAGGTGGTCAATCTGGCTGAAAATCCTGCTAATGATCGTAGCAGATCGGGCTTGTCGAGACAAATCCGGGTATGAATCTAACCAACATGATCAGCGGTGACTCGGCTGGGTGGAAGGAGATTGAGAAGAAGAAGAGTAGGCGGCAGTAGGCTCAGCTGGTCTCTTCGGTCACAGCTTGGCCGGGGTTGAGCATGGTTGGTCAGAGCTCTGTTCCGTCGAAGAAATCGCCGACAGTTTCGGTTAGGGCAGAGAGTGAGGGAGAAGAGAAGAAAAATTGTAGTTGGTCGGACTTGAGGTGGGCAGCACCAGCGGCAATCTTTCTTGACCGTTGGCTGGTGGTAGCAGGGATCGGCAATGGGAGAGCGGCGGTGGAGAGAAGTCGGGGAAAGAGGAGAAGAATCGGGGAGGTGATGAAATGAATCAGACTTAGGTTTAGGAATTATATAACTTAGGTTAATAAATCTTAACTTAGGTCAATTAATTCCAACTTAGTGTTTAATTAATTTAATCAACTCTCAACTTATTTGATTTCCCAAACAGGCCTTCCAAAAGCCTGTTATTTATATCCCCATGAACTTCGATTAAATCCCCAAAAATTTATTAAAAATTCACAAAAATTCTTTTAAGCTTATTCCCCGATCAACACATATTATTTTATATATATATTTTTTTAATTATCATATTTAACACCTAGGGGCCGAGGATACTCGGCGGAAAGCCCTAGGGGTCGAGGACACCGGGCAGAAGTCTAGGCGGGTTGAGGATCGGATGTCTAGCGAAAAGTTTCGGAGGTCAAGATCGGATGTTTTGAGAAAGTTCAAACAGTCTGGAGTTCCAGATGTTTGGTAATAGGTAAACTCTCCTAAGAGGACTAGGTGAGGATGTGTTTCCCGTTGAGGGAACAGTAGGCGTCGGTTCGACCTAGGATTTCATTGAAATCCCAAAAGTTAGAACCGGATAGTCCCGAGATTGTCAGAACATCATTTCTTATGTTTTATATTATATGTGCTAAATTTGTGATGCAGATAACACAAGCTTGGAATTGTTGAACCAGGCGCTTGGAAGGATCCAGACGCCTTAAGATGAACCAGGGGCCTCAAAGGGATTGAGGCACCTCAATGACCTTAGCGCGAGCAGGATGAGGTGGCAGCCTCTTGTTGGTCGGCGCACGTCAACAACAAGGTGCCTCAAAGGGATTGAGACGCCTAGGTTGGGATAGACTCGCCAGAGTTGCACTACGATCAGGTCGAGCCAAGTTAGTGATTGTGGCATCTCAAAGGGATTGAGGTGGCTAGAAGCGGATAAGGTGCGGCGAACTTGGATCTGATCAGATTGACTCAGATAGAGGTGCCTCAATGCAAATAGAAGTGCTTGGATCAGCCTATATAGGCAACGTCGACCAACAACCTTGGAATTAATCTTCAAATGCTCAAATAACTTCCGTGATGCTATGAAACACCGCTATGACATCGAAATGCTACTCCGACGACTACGCTCAAGCTTCTATTCTAAGTCATTAGTATATTTATTTTTAGTTATTGCTTCTGAATTCAATATCTTTTGTAATATTCGTGATCTTAGTATATTATTCATCGAAAGTACTCATTTGGGTGCGGGCCTTGGACTAGCCGTTGTCGGGCGGTGAACCAAGTAAAAACAAATGCGCCACTTTTTTTTTGTCCTTGTTCTTCTTCCCGTTTCTTTTTTCTGCTGCGTACTTGAGTTTCTACGAAAAGTGAAAAAGCCACAAGCGCTATTCACCCCCCTTCTAGCGCTATCTTTCGATCCTACAGATTCTAGAATTTTGGTTTCACTATAATGCAAGTTAATGTCCTGAGTACATGTTCACCTCCTTACCCTTCATGTTTACTATCTTGTAGGGATTCTAACCACATTACTGGTGTGAACCCCTAAAGGTTATACTGGAGTGCCTAACCCAGGTTCGATGCTAGTAAGTAAGATAAATATGCTAGGATATCTTGCTTAAGAGCTACCTTCTGTCACCAAAGATCCCTGGTTCCCCTGTCACAGAGGGCTCCACAGTACATCTAGATTATCCACCCTTCTTCCTAACACCAAATTGGGATAAACCAATTAATCCTTTTGTTAGATAATCCCTTGTAGGGAATTAACCCCCTTTCAAGGTAATGACTCTAGAAAGTTAACTTAAAGGGTTATCCCCTATCATTGGAGGGCTCACAATCATACAATCTAGTGAATCACCTCTACATGGTGACCAATTCCCCACATCCAATCACATACACAACACAAACAATCAATCAAGCAAGAATAAGAAGTAAATATTTCATAGAATAGGAAAATTACCAAATACTTAGTTCACACATCAATATCACATCGTAGTTACACCCTACATCCTAGAATTCGGAAGTCTACTCCCTAGAGAGAGAAATACAACCAAGAGACAAGAAGAATATTATTCTATAGTCCAAAAATATAGAATAGAGAAAAGAAGAATGCTTATCAATGCATTGTCGGTCTTCTCTGATGATGAACTGGACATTGAGATGACTCAAGAGATGGAAGCTCTAGGGTCCCTAGGGGAGAGCTTTCCTCTCTTAATTTGGGGACATTTCGGGGCTTTTATAGTCCTCCCCAATCATTAGGGAAAGCCTCCACACGTCCCTGCTAGGACACTATGGCATGGTCGGACCGTGTGGGTCTCTAATGTTTCTCCAGGCAGAGGCACGGACGTGCCTCTTTTTCATGGACGTGCCATGTTGGTTGCTATGAATCTTGGTTGAATCTTCAGTGAGAGGCACGAGCATGCCTCTTTGGCATGGTCGAGCCACGGTGGCAATTGTGAGCTTTGGCTGATTCTTTAAGGAGAGGCATGGTCGTGCCTCTTGGCATGACCGAACCGTGTTGGCTGTTGTGGGTAGGTTCTCCATTTTTGCACAAGGCACGACCAACTAATGCTAAGTGCTAAAACTTGATGTCTCCTCTATCTTTTGGTCAATTTTGCCGATAAGAACTCGCCCGTGTCATTGGACTCGGCTAGTGCGTGTTCTTTGCTTCCACTTCTCACTCTAATGTCTATAATACTCCATTTTTGCTCCAGAAATGCGTCCTATCAAACAAAATAAGAGAAGAACATATCTCTGAACTAAAAGAGTAACAACAATGAAATCTAGTAGAAATAGGGTGTGCAAATGTAAATTAGGCTCATGAAATGCGAGAGAATATATACCAAACAATGTTTATAAACATGCATAATTTACACACATCACACCCCCAGACTTAAACCTTTGCTTGTCCTCATGCAAAATCTACAATATAGATTTATGTGTGGAAATGGTGCATCATAATCCATAGTGAATCAATCTAATCTTATCATATAATTTCATTGATGAGCATAATACAAAATTGTTTGAGTGTAGCCTAAGTAGAAGTTCTCCCTGCTCAATGCAATGAGTGACCTAACTTTTTCAAGTGTCAATCTCCAAGCCTAGTTGAATCTTCATCTAACCGTGTTCCTCATGCTTCTGGCAATAGACACTTACCTTCCATTCGCAAAGTTCTTCCCTCTCAAAGTCTACATAAGGTCTCAAAGGAATACTCGGTATCAAGAGAAATATAACAGTTATTTTCCTAGTAACATAACTCAGTCTAAAAGGGGTAACTTATAGTTTTCACTCACGATAAATGTTTTTATAATCCCTTATTCTTCCTTTTTTTAGGGGGAGATTCTAATTTTTTCTAATGAGTTGATATGATCCGAGTGTATCTAGTAACCAAAATGTAGTTGAGAGGTCACCTAGGAAGCAAGAGTACTAGTCCAGTTATACGAATCATGACTATTTTTTTAAGTATCTATCATCAAAGTTAAGCACAATGTGAAGATATCCTAAAACTAGGCTAACACTCAAACTTTTTTAGTAAAAATAATGCTCGTTTCATGCTACTATGGATAGGAAAAAAATTGATCAATAGACATACTAGCATACCAAATCACAACAACATAACTTTTAGAACAAGTGTACAATCATTTTGCCGTGAAGAACAAACAATCAATGATATGATGACTTATGCAACTACAAACTGCGCTAAAAGACAAGCAACAAGGAACAAACACACAATGAATGAAATCAAACTAGAGCTAACCTATATATAAATCCCCCCTAGTCTTGGACATTTCATTATCCCAATGAAAACTAACTCGAGGGAGGACGAGGAAGAAACCTAAGCAAACGAGGCATGGTGCTGAGATGCTCATGAAAACGAAAAAGACTAGTCGAGTAAAAAACTTGTTGTCAAAATCGCAAGTGCACGACTAAGTCATCAAGTAATAAAAATATCAATCCACAGGGATTGTTGATTAAGCACTAGTCGAGTTTGAAAAGTAATTTATTTAAACAATCAAAAATTGTGAAAGCTTGAGAACTAGAGGTTGAGAGAGAGAGAAAGAGAGAGTGAGAGAGAGAGTTCGTTTAGTAGATGAGTTGGCTTGGGAAAGTGATTTTAGAATTTTGGTTTCATTATGATGCTAGTTGATGTACTATTGATTGTTC
Organism: Hedychium gardnerianum; assembly: GCA_038050645.1. Classification (NCBI taxonomy): domain Eukaryota; kingdom Viridiplantae; phylum Streptophyta; class Magnoliopsida; order Zingiberales; family Zingiberaceae; genus Hedychium; species Hedychium gardnerianum. Next base: position 5,064 of record JBBUKS010473609.1, read on the forward strand.
ATTACCTTACCCCCCTATGTTTATGCTCTTGTACGGATTCTAACCAAATTATCGGTATGAACCCGTGAATGTTTATACTATTTCCTTCCAATGCCACTAAGTAGAAGAGATAACATGGAAAGTCCGGTTAAAGGTAATCCTCTATCACTAAGGGTTTCCTGGTCATATAGTCTAGATTACACAAGTCACTTTCTAACATTGAATTGGTGGAAACCCATTAAACTCTAATTAGCTAATCCCTTATGGAGAATTGACCCTCATTTCAAGGTGATGACTCTAGAAAGTCCGATTAAAGATAATCCTCTATCACTAAGGGCTCCCTGGTCATATAGTCTAGATCCTCTCATCTACATGGTGACCAATCCTTCATATCCATATGCATACATTTCACACACACATTCAATCAAACACAAACAAAACATCACACACATGGAACAAGTCATACACATATTATAGAATAAGGAAATTAGAGAATTCATAGTTTATACATCAACATCACGTCACAAATACTCCCTATATCCTAGAATTTGGAGGACTACTCTATAGCAAAGGAAATACACTCAAGAGACAAAGAAAATAGCAATCTACAACTCAATACATGAAATAGAGAGAAGAGAATGCTTATCAAAGCGAGATCAGTGTCTTTGGGAAAGTCTCCTTGGTTAGGAGGTGGACGGATCATCTTGATGGATGAAGATGGATGCTCTAGGGTTTCCCCAAGAAGGGAAAACTCTCTCCAACCAAGGGGGGAGGAGTCCCCTGGTCCAAGATGAGTCAAGCAGCAATTTGCTTGACCCTTTTATACCTCCCCCAAACTTTCTAGATCTGCCCCATTTACTGGGCTCCTCCAAAACATTTTTTTCACCCCTTATGCCACTTTATATTTAGTTGAGGTCTAAACCAAACTTGTAGTTATTAAAATTATCTTCAATTTGATAGGTCATGGTCCCCATAACTCCAACCGAGCCAAAAGTTATGATCGTTTTAATTTTTGTCACATGCTAAAAATTTTAGGCTGACACGACCGCATCTTTTCCAGCAAGGTCGTGTCTCACTGCAGACCAATTTTAAAATGGCTATAACTTCTAATCCAGAATGACCTATGGGGCGTACAACCACTCAAGATCTTAGATTTGGTACCAAAATTAGAATGTAATGACCCAGTTTCAAACCCAAAAATGATGTTTAAGAGATCACCATGTTGATGTCCAGAAATGTAACTTTGCTCCATTCTTCGATTGGTTTCGTTCCAAGGCTTCTTTGCTCCATTTTAGCTCTGAATTCACATCCTATCAATGAAAACAAACAAAGAGCAGTTCTTCTAATCAAAAGAGTGAAAGTATCAAAAACACATAGAAATAGGGTGTGCGAATGCAAATCATGCTCATGAAATATAACAAGATATATGTTAAACGATGATTAAAAACATGTGTAATCTACACACATCACACCCCTTGACTTAAACCTTTGCTTGTCCACAAGAAAAACTTACAATCTAGATTTATGTGTGTAAATACTACATCATAATCCGTAGTCAATTAGTCTAATCCTATCATGTAGTTTCACTAATGAAAAAGATAACAAAATTATTTGAGTGTGGCTTAATAGAAGTTCTCTATGCTAAGTGCAATGAGTGACCTAGCCTTTTCAAGTGTCAATCTCCAAGCCTCGTCAAATCATCATTTAACCTTGTTCCTCACGCTTCCGGCGATAGACACTTACCTACCACTCGCAAAGTTCATCCTTCTCAAACTACATAGGTTCTCAAAGGAATACTTGGTATCATGAGAAACATAACAGTTATTTCCTTAGTAACCTAATTCAGTCTCAAAGTAGTAACTTATTACTTTCCACTCATGACAACTATTTTTATATCCTTTATTCTCCTTATTTTTTTCAATGTGCATATTTTCTTTTTCAACTTAATCTTTTTTTTTCGGGATACAGATTTTTCCCAATGAGTTGAGATGAACCGAGGTTATCCAATAACCAAAATATAATAGAGAAGTCACAAAGGAAAACAAGCATACTAGTCCGGTTCTATGAATCATAACTATTTTCGGAAGTATCTACCATCAAAATCAAGCATAGTGTGAAAAGATCCTTAAATTAGGCCAACACTCAAACTCTTCCAATGAAATTATTGCTCACTTCATGCTATCTACAAATAGGAGAAGATAGATCACTAAACATACTAGCATGCTTTAGCACAATAACATAAATATCTAGACCAAGCGTGCTAGAATTTTTGACATAAGAACAAGTCAGCAATAATGTAATGACTGATGCAACTAGCAAAAATTTTTTTGAACAAAGAAAAATGACAACATCTAAGCTAAAATAACTAACTATCAACAAACACCCCACCCCACCCCCCAGACTTAAATTTTTTATTATCCTCAATGAATGCAAAATGTCATAATGGGTAGGTGTGAAAGAGAGAATTCTGGGAGATTACCTAGTGATGCATGACAATTATGTGAATCTTCCCACAGCCAGTGTTACTCTTCCATTTAGGTGTATTCCTTTGTAATGGTGGAGAGAGTAAACATCTTTTCTTAAAAATCTTTAGAAGAAGAAGGGACTAAAAAAGCGTGAAATCAAGAAAGCAATCCAAGAGAAGCCATCAAGTCCAAATCTAACCATGAAGGGCAAGGTAGAAATGATCTACTATGGATGCAATTAGAAAGGACACTTCAAGTCAAAAAGTTCAAATATGAAAAACGCCAAGAAACAAAGGAGAAGGAAGGAGCTATAAGAAACCTAGGATGAATCATCATCGGAGGAATTGGACAAAGAAGAAAATTCTTCGACAAGCTTCCTTGCCCAACCGACACAGAAACATACGATCGACACTGAATCCAAGTCTGAAACTAGCTCCGAATCTGAAGCTGAGTCCGAGAGAAGCCACAGGTCCATGTTCGTTTCTGAAAAGCCAAACACCACTATAAGTCCTGCCTTAGTAGATAAGTTGTATGATCTGATTGGATATTTAACTCGTAAATTAGCTAAGTCCAATGTCAGGGTCAGATCATTCCAAAAGGAGGTAAAATCTCTTAAGAAAGAGTCTAACCCATGTCCTTTGACTGAACCCGATCAGAATGGAAATTCAACTCAAGTCCAACAACTTGAGGAAGAAAATTCCACTCTGAAAATTCAAGTCAAAGAACTTGGAAGTACATTGGAACGATTCTCTGTAGGTTCAAAGTATCTTGACATGATACTTGGAAAACAAAGAGTCATATACAATTGATCTGGACTAGGTTACAAAGCTAACTTGTGATTTAAATCTTATTTATCTATCGTAAATCAAAAACCTAAAAACTAAGTCCAAGCATGGGTCCCTAAAGCAAGCTTGATTAATCAAGTTAACCCAAACCACTATTGGATACCCATTGGTCAAATCCATTATCTAGATAGACCTTATCGAAGATATGACCCAGGGGGAACCAATAGAAAATCTATCTTTTCTTGATATGCATGATTGTTTTATTTATTGCTTTATCTATGATGCTTAGTTTATTTTTATGCTTAATTTTGAATGGCTAAAACGATTGGTTGACTTTGATATCCTAGCATCGTAAAGGGTTGGGATGATAGTAAGATAAGGAAACTTTGTTGAAAGCATGTCTAGGTTGAATCATATCTGTTCTACTTAGTGCAATCAACTTAGTAAATCTAGCTGAAGCTACCTCAATCAGACATGAACTAGTTAGACCAAAACTTAGTGCTAAGTTCTGTGGGTTGATTGTTTTGGCGAAGCTTTGTCTTAGGCACGTGGTTACTTTAATGATATCTTAATGATTCACCATAGCTAAGAAGTTTATGATAAAAATATCAACTTGTGGTACCCAAAGTTAAGTTTGAATCTAACAAAAAATCAAACAACTCTTTTTAAAATGAACCAACTTATTAATCATCTCACCAAAACTATAAGGTTTCCTTGCTTGAAAATCTAGAGAGGGGTAAGATGTTAAAACTAATAGATTAAATTAACTTATTTAACATAATTAGTAAAAATAATTAATTAAACCAAATTAATGAATCTATTTAATATTATTAATAATCTAATTAATCTGAATTAATCAATCTACTTAATATTATTAATTAATCTAATTAACTAGAATTAATCAATCTATTTAATATTATTAATTAATCTAATAAATTAATCTATTTAATATTATTAATTAATCTAATAAACTTGAATTAATCAATCTATTTAATATTATTAATTAATCTAATTAACTCAAATTAATCAATCTATTGAATATTATTAATTAATCTATTTAATATTATTAACCTATTTAATTGATTAAAACTTAAACTTAAAACTTCAACCTAATTTAAAACTTAAACTTAATTTAAAAATAAACTTAATTAAAAACTTAAAAATTAATTAATACCTTAAAACTTGAACTTAATTAAAACTATTAAATTAAATAAAAAATCTAATTAAATTAATTAAAACTTCAACTTAATTGAAACTTTAACTAAATTAAAAACTTTAAACTCAATTGAAACTTTAATTTAAATTAAGTTAAACGTTAAATAAGCTAAAACCTTAAGTAACTAAGAAACTTGAATTTAACTCAAGTTATTCTAACTCAACAAAACTCCATCTAACAAAGAATCTATAGGACTACCATATTTGATAACTTAAATTTGGTGAGATGGAATAACTAAGTAAAATCAATCGATCTATCTTAATCCCTAAAAGTTGGATCCAAGTTAAAGTACTTTATGTGTAGAAATAAAAAGATTTGGACCAATGGATGATAGATAGTGAATGCTCTAGACACATGACTGGAGATAGATTGAAGTTCACAAAATTAAAATTCAAGAACTTAGGATTAGTTGCATTTGGCAACAATGAAAAACTTAAGGTAATTGGAACATGTAATATTGTGTCAAATTCTAATTTTATTATACACAAAGTATTGCTAGTAGATAAATTTGATTTCAATTTTCTCTATCTTAGCGAGTTATGTGACTCTGGTTACTTAGTGACATTTACTAAGTCAGAGTGTCTAATTTAGAACATTAAAACCCCAAGAATAACACTAAAGTGAATTAGGAGAAATAATATCTACACAATAAAATTACCAAGCTCCTCAATTAAGTGTCTGCTGACACAACAAGAGGAAACTAAGTTGTGGCATAGATAACTGGGTCACACTCATGTAAAACTCATTTAAAAAATAAGTCAAAATGGGTTAGTTAGAGGTCTACCTAAACTAAAAAATTTAGAAAATATAGTTTGTAATGCTTGTCAACAAGGTAAACAGACCAACTCAACTCACAGACCAACAAATTTAAATCAAACTAACTCCATACTTGAACTACTACACTTAGCCCAATTTGATTCTCACGGGGCTAAGTCACTAAACGAAAACCAATACTGCTTAATAATAATTGATGATTACTCAAGATTTACTTGGGTAAAATTCTTAAAAAACAAGGATGTAACCTTTGAAATATTTAACACCTTATGAAAATTAATAGAAAAAAAGATATGAAAACTAAAAGAATCAGAAGTGATTATGGAGGGGAATTTGAAAATCATAGGTTTAAAGAATTTTGTCAAACCAATGGGTACCTCCATGATTTTTTTTTTATCCTAGAACTCCCCAACAAAATGAAATAGTAGAAAGAAAAAATAGGACGTTACAAGAAGCAACTAGAACCATGTTAAATGAATAAAATTTAACAAATCAATATTAGGCTGAGGCAATTAGTATAGCGTATTATATTCAAAGCATAATTCTACTGAATAACCCTTATGAAATCTATATAATAAATTACCAAACCTAAGTTACTTAAGGGTATTTGAGTGTAAGGTACATATATTAAATATTAAAGACTACCTAGAAAAATTTCAATCTAAGTCAACAACTAAAATTCTTTTAGGATACTCAACAACTAGTAGGGCATATAGAGTCTATAACAAGCACACTCTAAAAGTTAAGGAAACAACCAATATTGTATTTGATGAAGACAACAATAATCAATTTAAATAATGAACAACAAGTTAGAAATCAAGAAGATGATGAACCTAGACCTTAACCTAACAGAAACCATCTAGATGAACCAAGTGTTGATCCAAATGTAGGAACATCTAGAATAAGAATCAAGCACTTAGATGACCAAATCTTGGGTGACCCAACTTTAGGAGTCAGAACTCGATCATCATGTAGAAACTTAAGTCAAATAGCCCTGATTTCCAAAATTGAAAATGATAGAAGAAGCCTTGCCTAACCCTGATTGGTCATAGTAATGCAGGAAGAACTAACCCAATTTGAAAGGAACCAAGTACGGGACTTAGTACCTAAACCAGAGAACAAATCAATTATTGACACAAAATGGGTGTTTAGGAACAAGTTAGATGATAAAGGAGAAATTGTTAGGAATAAAGCCCGGTTAGTGGCTAAAGGGTTCAGTCAAGTTGAGGGACTGGACTATGATGCAACCTATACACCAGTAGCTAGACTTGAATCCATTAGGATGCTGCTAGCCTATGCAGCACATAAAGGATTTAAGTTATACCAAATGGATGTAAAATCTACCTATCTTAATGGATTCATTAAAGAAGAAGTCTATGTTGGCCAACCACCTAGATTTGAGGATCTAGATCACTCAAACCACGTATTTAGACTAAAAAAGGCCTTGTATGGCTTAAAACAAGCACCCAGAGCCTGGTATGAAAGGTTATCAACCTACTTAGTTCTAAAGGGTTCAAATAAAGACAAATTGATTCTACTTTGTTTTTTAAATCCTTAGAAAAGACCTATTCATAGCCCAAGTCTACATAGATGATATCATTTTCGGATCAACTAATACAAATTTTTTAAAGGAGTTTAAATGAATTTGAAATGAGCCTGGTAGGTGAACTTAACTTCTTTTTAGGCTTACAAATTAAACAAACTAAGGAGGGAAATTATGTCTTTTGAAACAAATATGCTAAGGAATTAATTTTAAAAAATGGGATGGAATGTTCTAAAGAAATCAATACACTAATGGCAACAAATATAAAAATTGATAGTGATCCAGAAGGAAAATCAGTTGACTTAAAATATTATAGGAGTGTAATAGGCAGTCTACTCTACTTAAACTATAAGTCAACCAGATATTTTATTTACAATAAGTACGTATGCTAGGTATCAAACATGTGTAAAAGAATCACATCTAAGTATTGTAAAGAGAATACTTAGGTATATTAAAGGCACATTAAATGTAGGAATTTGATACCTTAGAACCTCCAATTTTAACGTAAGAGGATACTCAGACTCAGACTATGTTGGGTGAAAACTGGATAGATAAAGCATAAGTGGTAGTTGCCAATTGTTAGGTCAAAGTATAGTCAGCTGGTATAGTAGAAAGCAACATTGTGTTGCATTATCTACTACTAAAGTTGAATACATAGCTATGGGGGAATGTGTATCTCAACCACTATGGATGATGCAAACACTTAAGGTGCATATAGTTTCTTCAATGTTTAAATTGATTGAATATGCTATTGTTTGGTTACCGCACCTAGGTAGTAAATTTGGGAATCAAATTCTTATTACTGACGGAGAATATAAGATACGATAAATAAAATAATAATAAAATGTTAAGTGGGGATTAAGGAATAACCTTATAAAATTTTCTAGAAATTTTTAAGAATTTTTTGGGATTTAAACCGAGTTTATTTGACATCTTTAAGTGGATAAAATTATTAGGCTTGAAGGGGCCTATTTGGAATATCAATTAAATTTGGAGTTGATTGATTCTATCAACCTAATGTTATAAATATTAACCTAAGGTTTATATTATAAAACCTAATCTCCTCATTTCTTTATCTCCCAATTTCCTCTATCCCTTACCCGATTCCCTCTCCACCATCGCAAACCTCTTCTTCTCCCAATTTCAGTCACCGGCTAGGCCGCAGCCACGCCCGTTATCGCCTCTGGCCACCATTGTTAAGGTCGACCAATCGCAGGCCTCCACCCACAGTCAAGCCACGATCAGAGAGAGAGAGAGGCAAACCCCCTGCTCCGGCCAGAATTGGTCAACTCCGGCCACTCGATCGTTGTCGGCCAGCGATAGGTCAGCTCCGGTTCCCTTCCTTCTCTGGCTAGCACACTAGATCCAGCCATCGCCGGCCTTACCTTGCCCCAAATCTAGCCTCGCTGTCGCCCTCTCTCAAATCCGTCCAGATTTGGCCCTAGGTTAGATTTGACCTTCGACTAACCTTGCCTCACCACTTTGCTCGACCACCTCTTCCAAATCCAGCCATAGGCCAATCTTCTCTAGCCACCTCAAATTTGTTCGGCAGCCACCACCAGTAGGGTTAAGGATTTTCTAGTGATAAATTTTAGATTGATTTAGCTCTTGATTGATGGTTAGATTTATTTTCGGCCATTTCCAGTATTGTTGTTACTATTCTAGCCAGATTCTGGTCGTTTTCGATATTGTTGACTACTATTTCAGCCACCCCTGCATTGTTGACAGTTCCATTATAGCAGAATTCTGATTTGGAGTAGACTCTTAGACATGAGGACATTTAGCATTATCTACGATTTTGAGGCGGGTATTTCTTTCCTTGCTCTCTTTAAGATATTAACTTTAGTGCATGAGATATAGACTTGATAGGTAGTTTTATTACCTTGACTCTAGTCTTATTCTTATTTGAGTTTGATACTTGGTTGCTTGATCTTTAAGCTGATCATTTTATTATCCATGCAGTCTCATTATCTTGATTATCCAGGTGGGTAGTGGTACACACGTGTATGGTGTGTATCATAGTTTGGTGAGCGCGTGTATGGTGTGCATCGTAGGTCATTATACACGTGTATGGTGTGTTTTATAGGTGTTCACCTTGTATGATGCTTTATATTATTGTTGGTATATATTACAGTTTGGTACACGTGTATGGTATATATCGTAGGTAGTTACACACATATATGGTGTGTTTCATTTGTGTTTACCTTATGTGATGTTTATTATATTGTTTCATGGTATTTACCTTATTGTGTGATGCTTGCATATGTGTGTGATGCTCATTTCATTATACATTTCATATCATTGCATGTTGTCGACCATTGTCTCCCTTGTGGTTGAGAGAGTCGTCAGTCATATTTCTGTCCACTCGACCACTTAGGTAGTGGTGTCTGGAGTGGTGAGCAGCTTCTCTTGTCATGCCACTAGACCACTTATGTAGTGATAGCTTGAGTATCGTGCAGATAGAGTCCTTTTAATTGTAGCTAGATAGCTACTTTGCATCCTGACCACTCGGTTACTTAGAGCAGTGGTAGCTTGAGTGTGTATAGTTGTCATAGTCCTGCTCACTCGGCCACACAGATGTCATGGTAGCTGGAGTGGTGTGTAGGAGTGACCATGCTTTACATATGCATATAATGTGTTGCATATGCAAGTTATGTGTGTTCTTATTATACTGTGTGATGCTTATCATATGTGTGTGATGCTCATTTCATTATCCATTGCATATCATTGTATGTTGTCGACCATTGTCTCCCTTGTGGTTGAGAGAGTCATCAGTCATATTTCTGCCCACTTGGCCACTTAGGTAGTGGTGTCTAAAGTGGTGAGCAACTTATCTTGTCGTGCCACTCGGTCACTTAGGTAGTGGTAGCTTGAGTATTGTGCAAACAGAGACCTTCTTGTTGTAGCTAGATAGCTACTCTACATCCTGACCACTCAGTCACTCAGAGTAGTGGTAGATTGAGTGTGTACAGTTGTCACCGTCCTGCCCCCTCGGCCACACAGATGTCATGGTAGCTTGAGTGGTACGCCGGAGTGACCATGCTTTTCATATGCATTTGATGTGTGCTACATATGCATTTGATGTGTGCTACATATGCATATGATGTGTGTTGCACTTGCATGTATGGGTGTGCACTTGTTGGATGTGTTTATATATACATATACCTTGCATATGTTTGTGTTATGGTACATATGTTGGAGATAGGTTTGTGACATTTATTGGACTATGTCAGATTGGTTGTTAGTATCTATATGCTACTTGGTGATTATGGGTAGTATTGTTTATAGAGTTTATTATATTTCTGTACCTTATCATATACTTGATAGAGTACTTTCCTTGAGACTGTATGTACTTTGACCTCCCTACTATTTAGATATTATGCACTATCTTTTATATACCCGCTGAGCCATGTGGACTCACTACCCCTTCTTTTGTTTTTGTTTTCCTCAGGTATTAGATAGATGACATATGTAGTTGCCGGGAGATCCTATCCGCTTGTCCCATGTCACATCGAGGGTTTTCCGCATTTCTTTCTATTGCATTATATTACACTTTTGATTTCTACACTTATTTTGTAATAAGTGAACTCTGATGTGGATTTTGGATTTTCAATTTGGTACTTGTCTTGGATGTTTTATTGTGATGTTAAGCTGTGCCAGCACGCACCTTTTGTTATTTGCATTTGGATTACTTTGATTATGTCTTGATCTTGTTACTTGGATATTATTATCTGCGTGAGTTTTGGCTTGTGTAAGTTTTGTGGGTCCATATCATATTGTATCTATCACATTGTCACAAGGGGGTACCGTCCGTATCGACGGGCAAGTACACCTCCGGGGTGTGACACAACTACTATGGATGATGCATACACTTAAGGAATTTCAAGTTAATTACACCAACACAAAAGTCTTATTTGATAACATTAGTTCTATTAACTTAACCAAAAATCTAATACAACACTCAAGAACTAAGTACATAAAAGTAAAACATCATTTTGTCAAGGACCATGTAGCTAGGGGAGACATTGTACTTAACTATGTTGAGTCCAAGTCTAACCTAGCAAATATTTTTATTAAACCCTTACCTGAATATGAGTTTAGCATACTCAGAAGATAATTAGGAATGTGCTCAGTAGAATAGGACCATAAATTATCTTTATTTTTTTTAAAAAAAAAAATCAAGTTGTTTTAAAAAAGTTCATGCTTTTTAAAATTCTAGGTTCACATATTTTTTTTTTATTATTATTATAAAATTTTCATTTTTTTTAGTGATTTTCAAAAATTGGAATTAGCCTAGGTCTGTCTTTAGAAATCATGAAAATATAGATTTAGACAACCAACATCTCACAAGCACACTAGGACTACCTTGTTTGTGTATTCAAATACTTAGAATGGTATGATATTCTTAGGGCTAAGCCTGAATTTCAGATGCTTATGTTAGTGCATCATTATAAATCTAGGCTAAAAATATCAACTCATATTAATCAAGTTAAGTGTTCCTTCTTAGTACACTACTAGCTGAAATCATGCACTTAACTTGACTACCTTAGTGAAAATTATTACCTTTGGTAGTTAGCTAGTAACAAAAGTCAAACATTTGAATAACGACAATTTTATAGATGAATTATTTTTTTATTAAACTATAACATGCTTGGACTGTAAGGACATTACCCTTCATTAATATTGTTTATTGTTAAGTTTTTTCTTCCATTTACTACTTGATAGAAAAATATTTCTAAAAATTATATTTTTAAAAAATGCTTGAAAAATACTTTTGAAAATTCTATGTTGAAAAATGTTTGAAAAATATTTCTGAAAAAATTATGTTAGAATTTATTGAAAAATACTTTGAAAATCTTAGAATTTATTATTTTTTTTAAACTTGGATAGATTTTCATAAAGGGTTATTCTACTCTTTTTATCCAACTCTGAGTATTTGTTCAAAATCCAAATATTATTGAAATTACTTTAGCTCCTTGTTATTTTTTTTTTGGATATATGTCAAAGGGGGAGAGATGAGTTAAAAGTTAAAAAAGTTAAGAATTTCGTTAAAAACACTAAAACTTTAACTTTAAGGGGAGAGTAACAATTAAAGGGGAGCAACTTTTTATTTTTTTTTAATGTGAAAATCTTTTTAAAGGTTGTTTCTTTACTTGAAAAAGTTTCATTAAAAATCGTTATTTACTATATGTTTTACTTAACTTTGAACTAGGTTGCCATAAATCAAAAAATGAGAGATTGTTGGTGCTGGAAGCACCAGCTAATCGAACCTATGTTTTAATAAATGAAAAAGGTTCAAAGTTAAGGTTTGTTGTAATTTGATAAGTTTGACTGAGTATGCAGGAAGCTCAAGAAGAAAGTCCTAAGAGAACTTAGGCAACGTACAAGTCCTAGTTGAGGCTAGTGGTATGTCACCGCAAGTTGACGGTTACGTCATTAGTAATACAAAAAATATCGATCCTGCAGGGATTGTGGATTAATACACCAGTGAGTTTGTGAAGCAAGTAGCTAGACTAATCGAGTTGTGTGAAGGCTTGTAAGCATAAGTGAGAGAGATAGAGTGTGTGTGGGAGATCAAGGTCCAAGAAGAGAGGGAAGAGAGTTGTGAAGGTTAGTTTAAGAAACGATTCTAGGTTTTCAATTTCACTAATGATGTTAGATAATATCCCTATAACATGTTTATCTCCTTATTCTCTATACCTACTCCTATGTAGCTAGGATTAGTTCCTATGTCAAGGTCTTCTAACTCTAGAAAGTGGGTAAGTGTCGATGCCCTTTGTCACTAAGGGCATAATAGTTTGGTTGAATGAGAATCCTTTG
>JBBUKS010473628.1:0-17645 GCA_038050645.1 Hedychium gardnerianum
GTGTGTGAGAGTAATGCGTGTAGAAGTAAGAGTTTTGTCTTTATGTTGAGGTTGCTACTAGGCTGGATAACCGGGGGATCCTTAGTGACAGAGGACACACATTCAACCGGACTTACATACTCTTAGTGACAAAGGGTATCGATACTTACCCACTTCCTAGAGTCAAAAGACCTTGACATAGAGACTATTACTTGCTAAGACATTCTAATGGTATTCCATTTTGAAAATATGTTAGAATCCCTACAAGAATGTAAGTATGAAAAATAAGGAGATGAATATACATTAGGGACATTAACTAACATTATAATGAAACCGAAATCCTAGAACCATCTTCCCACAAACCTTCTCAACTCTCTCAACCTTCCCTCTCATCTCCCCTTTCAAGACTCTCAACTCTTTCTCTCCCTCTCTCTTTCTTCTCTTTAGTTTATAAGCATTCAACCAACTCTCAATTGTCTAGATAACTTCTTTTACAAAATCACTAGTTCTTAATCAACAGTTCCTATGAATATGATAATCTTTTATATTACTTACGATATTACCGTGCACTTGCGGTTTTGTAACATGCATCCCATTTGTCACACATGAGTTGTACTCCATCTTTCATGGGGATTGTGAATCCAGTTTGGATTATAATCCACGTCTCCACCTAGGTGTTCATATGGTACTCTATTAGGCCCTTTCAGTAGCTGAAGTCATCGCAGGAGAAAAGAGGCAGTCGGGCATTACTATATCTTTCTTGATGGGCCATTTAGAGCAAAAGGATTCTTGCATGAAAAATGAACACAAAAATGTACTAAGACTTGGTCTTGGATTAGTAGTGCCAAAAATATAAAAAGTGATTAATGAAAAATTGAAAGAAAATGAGACAAAATTGCTCTAACAGTGGTTGCACCAATTTAGAGTACCCCCGCTCTGATAACAATTGTAGGATCGAAGAAACTTGCTAAACGGGGTGAGTGAATACGCGAGTCACTTTTTATAATTTTTTGAAAAGTGCACAACGGAATTAAAGTAAAGACAAGGACAATGCTAACAACGCTTATTTTTACTAGGTTCACAACCCGACGATTGTTAGTCCAAGGCCCACGATTGTTGATCACTTTCGATGAGCAATCCACTAAAAATTTCCTTCTCCGAATAGAAACTCATAGATGAAGATTCACCTTTTATAAAAGATGGGAATGGTAACAAGTTCACCGACCCTTCAAATAAAGTATGAAAAAGATAAATGTGTAAATAAAATTATACCGACACAAAAACAATATCCGAGGTAGAACATCGATGTCAGAGTAGAGTTTCGGCATACTAATAGAATTTTGGAGCAGCGCGGGAGTCGTTTGAGCGTAGAAAAAAAATGATTCACTAGCTGCTAGTCGAGTGCTTTTATAAGCCCTTCCGGGCGCTTGGACCAACTCTGGGCACCTCCAGCAAGAGTTATGCAATCCACCTCCATCAATGAGTTATCCAACTCTGGACGCCTGGATCCATTGCATGTGCTTGGATCATTGACATGTCGCCTTTTGGACTAAGCTCCATCGCATTGAGTTTATCCATCTCGGGGCATGTGCCATCCAACTGTGATGTGCTAACTCGGTCGGACACAAAACTTGGCTCCGAGATATCCTAGCGCCTTGATCCCTTTTGGGTGCCTGGACCCCTGGTCACTTGGATCCATTCTTGGCGCTCGGAGTCCACTTATTCCGGCGGCTTCTGAGTTTCAATTCATGCATCACAGAGTTAGCACAATAGCATACTAAAAGATAATTTTGACAATATTATAATTGTCCGATCCTGACTTTTGGATTTTCAGTGAAACCCTATGTCAAACCAACACCTATTGTTCCATTTCCGGGCACGCGTCCTTACCTACTCCACTTAGGAGAGATTACCTGATACCAAACATCAGGCCTCCAGACCAGTTCGGACTTCTGCTTTGTGATGTATTCATTTCATATAGGATTTTTATCATAGTTTTATAGACATTATATCCCATTTCTTTTGGGTATATCACATGTTTTTATCTATTCATGCTTCATTTTGATACTTTTCTAGTACAGAGAGATGCTCTTATTTATTTTCTTTGATAGGTCATGAAAAGGGAGTTCTAAGACCCATTTCCAAATTCATACTAGCTTCCATGGTCGTGGCCAAGGGTGTACAATTTGGAGTGGCCGTGCCGAAGGTTTTGAGCACTCTAGTGTTCACTACGGGCAAGCCATGCCAGTAGGCATGGCCGTGCCAGCAAGCATGGTTATGCCAGTAGGCATGGCCATGCCCATGTTCAGATCTTCTCCAACGGGCACTACGGCCAGGTCATGCCAGCTGGCATGGTCGCTCCAGCCGGCACGACCGTGCCCAATTTTTAGATCTCTTCCAGCAAGCACCACGGACCGCTCGTGACACTCGGCATGGGTCGTGCCTAATTGGGTAGCCCGACGCGGATGTGTGCTTTTAGACATTTAAAAAATGTGCATAGCTAAAGACATAAATAATAAATCCTTATTTATTCCAATACACTCATCCACAAATACAAGATATAACACGTGCATGCATAATCACAATATATAATTTTTATGATTTTTTTTTATTCTAGTTTACCTGACAGATCACGTGAAGTGGAAAATGCATCAACCGAGCAACACTGTCTAGCCTTGTCTCTGTTTGTATCCACATCGAGAACTCCTCAAGACAACTTCAGAAGTCACGAGTTCCTTCCTCACGAAAGGTACTAACCTTGCGTGTGAAGAAGAATTTTAGTTCCCGACGGCGTACGCAACCAGATGACACCAAGTGAAAGATAGACACCAAAAAGAAGCTTGCTGTCCGGCCCCAAAAAAATGGTTATTTGCGCCTTTTTACTTGCTATTCAACATATGTAATTCACTGTCGATGAGGTATGAAGTACCCTAAGATGTCGGGATCCGGTAGCAATGTTTTCTTACCGAAATGGAGGTCAGAGGAGGCTGGGAAGAGGCAAAACGCCGGCAGACAGCAAGCTGTCCCGCCGGCTCTTCCTTGCTTGGAATGGCAGTGGCCGGTCGGAGAAGGCTCCTTCGGCATCTTGCTGGCTAGCCGAAGGTGGCTAGCCAGTGGGTGATGGTCGGAGCTTGGTGAACGGTGGACCAAAGGACTCCTTCCTTTGGTGTTGAGCGGCACAAGGAGAAGAGAGGAGAAGAAGAGAGGTGAGGGTTTTGGAAACTCATTCCAAAACTTAAACCCAATTCTATTCCAAATAGAATTTCTCTTCTAATCCCTAATCTTCCTCAAGGAGGGGTATATTTGTACAACTCCTTAATGACTTGGAGAACAAGTCATCTCCTAAGTTCAAACCCAACCCTTTAAGCCTTAATCAAAATTTAGTCCATTAAGCTCTAAGTTTGGTTCAAAGAGAAGCAAACCACTTGGTTCAATAATCAAACCAAACCAATTTGGTTTATTATTAAACTAAAGAGGATCCATCACATCTTCAAAAGATGCCGCCCATCCGCGCTTTTATTCCGACAAATAACTTTTTATATTTGTCATTTGTTTGGTCCAACCAAACTTTATCTCTCTCAATTTGAGAATCCAATTCTCAAACTTGTTTTAAGTCTTTTGGATAAACTCGTAGTGCATGTGACCTTATACATTTCAGGTTATGTTGGTCATCCATAATTATCCATTAATTATGGAACGTTCATGAGTGGTACATAGTAGTACATCATGATCCTCAATTGATCGAAAAGTCAACGGTTGATTCCAAAACCATTTCTGAACCTTTCAACAGCTATAATGAGTCGTGCTTCATTCCTTTCACTCATCTTATACCCACTTGGTTTAGGACATGGTCTATGTGTCAATCCCCACTAGGCTGACTATATCACACCTAACCCAAGCAATACTTTCTTGTCCTATGGATTTAAATTACTCAGACATGTGTCCAAGAGTCTCGTACGCTTGACATGTGATGCTTTGACCAAAGACTTCGAGTAATAATCTTAACAACTGACCATAGGGTATACATATCCTTATGAGGAGTGGTGAATCATTTGTTAGCTATTTAATCACTTTCGGACACTTTGACTTATACCCAATCATACCAGGTCCACACCTCCTCAGAGATGCTTGCTTACGTTGTCAAAGTATAAATCTACATGACCAAGATGACTTGAATACCTCAAGTCTAAGGAAACTCACACTTAAGCTGCAATGAGATCTTCACTACCATATCTATATATGTAGAGAACCATATGAGGTCTCATGGCAGGTTACTCTAATGAACTAGTTACCATTAACTAGCATCTACGTTTAACTCTCAACATCCCAATATCTCCATCCAGTGAAGAGCGGCTGTATGGACAAGCCAATGAGTATAAACCATGCTAGTCTCACAGAATCGATGATGTCCAAACTCACCAATTCATCGACTAAGGAATATTTTAATATATTCATAATTACATATGTAGATATGCTCACTAGTAATGATCCAATCATAAGTTCTCTCATGCTATGTATTGTATTACGGACTTTAAGTAAATGAGTTTAAGATCTATTCAATTAGTGAAACTTTATTTATCTAATAAATATGTACAAATCATAAGGTGATTGCCTTAGGACACCTCTCAAATGTAACACTGCCAGCTGGCATGGGCCGTGCCAAATCTTCAAATACTTTCAGCATTCACCATAGGCAGGCTATGCCAGTAGGCATGGTCGTGCCCAAATTCAAGACTTTTCCAACTCATGCCACCTGCTAGCAGCCACAACGCTCGAGCAGGCCGTGCCAACGGGAACGGGCTGTGGCGGGCACCTGAAACTCAAGTATAATAGGAAATTTAGATATCAAAGAAGGGGATCTGAATTGGGAGCTTTCCAAGGGCCCCAAGAAGACTTTGAAGAGTGGATTCAAGGGATTTTCGATGCCTCAACGCCCAAAATTCAGATAGGAGAGCATTCAAAGACAATACTTCACATTGAGACTAAGCTTTTCTTCTCATTTCTGAATTTGTCTTGATTGTAACTTCTTTACATGATGATCTCTTGTAACTCCAAATTTTTAGAGTAGACTCTTGATTCTAGGATTAGAGATTAGCCCCTTTATATGTAAACATTACTTTGAGAATTTATTGAGTTTGAATGTTTCTATTTCAATGATTTGAGTGTTTTTGGTGTGGATCTACTAATTGAACATGATCTTGATGCCAAAAGCACAATATTTTGTATCCCATGAGGATTTGAGGATGAATCAAGAGTAGAACCCAATCCTCTGACTTGTAGAATCCTGAGACGTGGAGAGTCACCTACGAAAGAGATCGACATGCCACAAGAAGCAATAGGTTGTTATAGATCTTAATGGATCAGTTCCAATTCGTCGCTACATAGTAAGAGAAGGTAACTTGGGGATTGTGTGATTATGTAACAAGGATCTCCTTTGGAAAGTAATCCCTCAGCTCTATCGCTCTAAAAGTAGATGATTAATTGGAACAGATACGCCTGTGTAGTCCCAAAAGTTCACATCAGATACCATAAAATCGTCTACCTACATGAACAACCAATGAGGATAAGAAACCAAACATAGATTAAGTATTTACAATCATTGAGGTGAAATTGAAGTCCTAGAATCATTTTTTCCATTGGATTCTCTAAGATCACTCTTTCGTCTTTCTCTCATCTAGCACAATTCTCTCTCTCTCCTCACCTTATTCTCTGATTTCTTTTTGTTGTTTCACGATTGAAACCCATAATTAGTCTAGACAATTTTATTTGTTTAGTATACTAGTACTTAACTACCAATCCCCATGGATTCAATTTTTTTATTATTTGATGACATTCTGTATACTTGTGGAAATTGCACATCAAGTTTTTGGTGTTATTGTCGAAGATTTATTTTGGTTAATATTAGTGAATTACAAATTGATTGGACTAGACTATTTTTCTTCATAGTTTTATATTTGTATTTGTTTACACCTGTCTTAGCATTGTTTCTCTTTCTTTTTTTAGGGATTTCAAATTTGAAGTATGTTGAAAATCAAGTAGACATGATGAGGATGGTCAACGAGACTAGACTTCACAAAAACTTTGCTGCACCTTTCTCTCTGTCCTTGAGATCTTGCATTGTTAGGCCCCTATTCGAAGCTAGAGATTTTGAACTCAATCTAGATTTGATTCTTATTATCTAACAACAACAATTCGGGGGCACACTTTCAAAAGATCCACTCCGACACTCGAACCATTTTCTAACATGTTGTGATACGGTAAAGCGGGATTACATTTTCGAAGATGCAATCAAATTAATGGGATTTAGTTTCTCTTTAACTAGCAAAGCCAATGATTGGCTATACTCACTTCCATCATGGAGTATCACAACTTGGGGATAGATGGAGAAGTATTTTCTTTCTTTAATAAATATTTTCCACCAACCAAAATAGCAAAATTGAGAAGACAAATCACAGAGTTCAAACAGTCAAAAGGATAATCATTGTTTAAGGCTTGGTAAAGACTCAAGAGACTGTTGTTGCAATGCCCTCATCATGGTCTAGAAGAATGGTTCATAATTCATCTATTTTACATGGGGATATCCAATGTAGCAAGGATTTCACTAGATATGTTAGAAAGAGGTTCTTTGATGAGGAAAAATGTGAAAGATGCTTATTTGTTTATTGAGGATGTAACATCACATCTTAACTTTTGGAGGGAGGGGGGGGGGAGAGATATAAGAGAGAGTCCCTCAATAGGGATGAAGATGATATTGATATAGTAGCACAATGTTCAACTGGGCACATAACGACTCCAGAAAGTAATTTAGAATAAATAAAGAGAAATGTTGAGGTTACAAACCTGACCATCAATGAGATAAAGAAAAGAGTAGAGAAACTTGTATCCAAGGGGAACGAGTTTCCATCGGAATGCTCAAATGAACACCTCACCTCATGTGGGAATGCTCAAATGAACACCTCACCTCATTTGAGATAACATTGGGCAAGGCAGATGAAAAAAAAGATAGGATCCTAAAAGTCATGAAAAAAATGATTAACCATATCAGGTAACATCGGACCTGGGGTGATAGGCCCGACCCTATGAAAGGTTACCACCGGCCACCAGGGTAAATCGAGAAGCGCTAATAGAGGCCCATCCAAATGACCAGCATTCTTAGGCCCGCTTCACACTGGAGGAAAAATTTCCTGCAGTGTGCCGCAGTTGAGATTTGAACCTTAGATCCCTTGGTTATCCATTGGAGGGCCTAATCATTGCACCACCTAGAAGTCATGAAGAACTTTCATACCAAGGCATCATAGTCAAATAAGTTACCTCAAGTACCGAATTATGTGAAGTTCCTAAAAGATGCATGGTCTCTGAAAAGGAAATTGGAGGAACAAGGCACTGTGACGTTAACTAAAGAGTGCAACACTTTAATACATAATGGGTTGCTTCCTAAATTAAAAGATCTTGGGAGTTTTTTGATACCTGTTACTATTGGTAACGTCATCATTGATGGAGCAATTTGTGATTGGATCTAGTGTGAGTCTTATACCACATACATTATGTAGAAGAATTGGACTTACTGAATTGAAATCCATGAACATAACTTTACAATTTGTAGATTATTCAATTTAGCATCCTATGGGAATGAGTGAGGATGTGCCAGAAAAGATCGGAGATTACGTCGTTCTTGCAGATTTTATGGTGATGGACATGGAAGAAGATATTCATATCCTCCTCATATTGGGGAGAACCTTTTTTAGCTACAACTGGTGCTGTAATTGATGTCAAAAACTACCGTCTCTCATTGATGATAAGGGGAGAGAAAGTTGAATTTGATTTGTCTAAGGCTATTAAATTACCATCTGAAGTGGATACTTGTTGCAATGTCAAAGTGTTACATAGAGTTGTACAAGAAGAGATAAAAAGCGAGATATTAAATGATGAGGCATATGAAGAGGAGGGAGATTTTGACTCCTCATAGTGGATGGACAAAAATCCAGACTTATTTATGGTTGAAGAGAGTTTTGGAAATCCTAAGCTAGGGCAAAATGGAGAAAAGAAGGTAAAAACTCCTCTTGTCGAACTGAAACCACTCCCTTAGAACCTTAGGTATGAATTTCTCGAACTGAGTTCCACAAACGCTATGATTGTGAATCCTAATTTGAATAAGTTAGAAACCCAGAGGTTACTTGGGGAACTCAGATTGCATAGGAAAGTCCTGGGATACACCATTGAAGATATAAAAGGAATTAACCCGTCTTTGTGCATGCATAATATTTTACTTGAAAATGATTATAAATCTTTAGTAGAACATCAAAGATGGCTGAACCCGAATATGAAAGAGGTAGTCCGGAAAGAGGTATTGAAATTGTTGGATGTAGGAGTGATTTTCCCAAATTTCGGATAGTGAATGGGTAAACCCGATTCACGTGGTCCTAAAAAAAGGGGGGATGACAATAGTAAAGAATGAGAATAATGAGTTGATTTCCACTAGAATGGTAATAGGGTGGTGAATGTGCATTGATTATAGAAAATTAAACAAGAAAATGAGAAAATATCATTTCTCCTTACCTTTCATTAATTAAATGTTAGAGCGATTTGACAAACACTCACACTATTACTATTTGGATTGATATTCAGGCTTCTACCAAATTTTAATTCACCCGAGTGATCATGAAAAGATTACATTCACTTGTCCATATGATACGTTTGCTTACAGAAGAATGCCCTTTGGCTTTTTTAATGCCCTAGTTACTTTCCAATGATGCATGATGGCTATCTTCTCTGACTTTATTAAAAATATAATGGAGGTTTTCATGGACGACTTTTTTATATATGATATTAGTTTCGATTATTGCTTGGCAAATATCTCTAAAGTCTTGCAAAGATGTGAAGATGTTAACTTGGTTTTAAATTGGGAGAAGTGTCATTTTATAGTAAGAGAAGGGATAGTTTTGAGACATATGATTTCTGAACAGGGCATTGAGGTTGATAAAGCAAAAATTAAAGTTATCGAGAGGTTACCTCCTCCATTAATTGTGTAGGGAGTATAGAGTTTCCTTGGGCATGCTAGATTTTACCAAAGATTCATAAAAGACTTTTCCAAAATCTCCAAACCTTTGACTAATTTACTTTTGAAAGATGATAATTTTAATTTTGACCTGGAATGTTTGAAAACTTTTCACAAGATAAAGAAAGATCTAGTGATAGCCCCAATAATGCAAGCTCTGAATTAGAATCTTCCTTTTGAAATTATGTGTGATGCTAGTGATTTCGCGATTGGAGCAGAGGAAAGACAAAAAACTATATGCATACATTATGCAAACAAGACTCTAAATGATGCTTAAGTAAACTATGCCACCACGAAGAAGGAATTGTTAGTCATGGTATTTGCATTTGAAAAATTCAGGTTATATTTGGTGAGATCAAATGTGATAGTTTACATAGATCATGCTGCAATCAAGTATTTATTAAACAAGAAAGATGCAAAGCCCCGACTCATTCGATGGATATTATTGCTTCAAGAGTTTGATCTAAAAATTAAGGATAAAAGAGGTTGAGAAAATCCGATAATGGATCATCTTTCTCGATTACACTTGTATGATGAAGACGAGAACGATAATGGCTTACCAATTAATGATTCTTTTTCTTATGAGTAACTTTTAGTAGTTAGAAGTTTAGATGCTCCATGGTACGTAGATCTAGTGAATTTCTTAGCATGTAGGATCTTGCCCCTAGAGTACACCTATCAACAGAAGAGGAAATTCTTTGCAGATGCTAAATTTTTTTTTTTGGGATGAACCATTCTTACATAAAAGATGTATAGATGACATCGATAGAAGATGTGTTCTAGATGAGGAGATTCATGATATCCTTCACCACTCTCACTGTTGTACTTATGGAGGTCATCCTGGGGCAATGAAAACTGTCGCAATAGTTCTACAATAAGGATTCTATTGGCCCCATATCTTCAAGGATGCTAAGGATTTCATAATGCCATGCAATCACTACAAAGGACAGGAAACATCACAAAAAGACATGAAATTCCATTAAATACCATCCTAAAAGTTGAGCTTTTTGATGTCTAGGGGGAGGGGGATTTTATGGGTCCTTTCCCCATATCCGGGGTGAACAAGTATATCTTGGTAGTAGTTGATTATGTTTCCAAGTGAGTGGAGGTCATTGCATCTCCATCATGTGATGCCAAGACAATGATCAACTTGTTCAAAAAGGTTGTTTTCTCTAGATTTGGAATCCCACGAGCAGTGATTAGTGATGGAGGATTTCACTTTATCGAAAGGCAGTTCAGAAATCTACTCAAGAAGTATGGAGTTAATCATAAGATAGTCACGCCATACCATCCTCAAACAAGTGGTCAAGTCAAATAGAGAGATCAAGAGTATTTTGGAGAAGACAACATTAACATCACTGAAGAATTGGTCCCATAAATTAGAAGATCCTTTATGGGCATACTGAACTGCTTATAAAACTCCCATAGGAATGACATCATTTTAGTTACTCTATGGGAAGTCTTGTCACCTCCCGGTGGAGTTGGAGCATTGAGCTTATTGTGCTATTAAGCAGTTAAATTTTGATCTAAAGACCGCTGGAGAGAAAAGGAAACTTCAACTGAGTGAATTGGAAGAAATACGGGGAGACGCGTATGAGCATGCCAAATCATACAAGGAAAGAACAAAGATATGACATGATAAGCATATCATGAGGAGAGAATTCAACAAAGGTGACTCAATGTTGTTATTTAATTCAAGACTTATGATTTTTCCTGAAAAATTAAAATCAAGGTGGCCGGGGCCTTTCCAAGTATAGAAGGTGCATCCATACAGAGCTATTGATATTTGGAGCAAAGCATCGAGGACTTTTAAGGTGAATGGCCAGAGATTGAAGAAGCACTTTTCAGACATGCAAGTTGATGAGGGCGAAGCGCAAGATTTTCTTGAACCACCAAATCAAGATTGAGGGATGTTGGTCAGTATTCAATAACTTATTTGTAGTTTGTTAGTTTAATAGTTGTGTTAGCATGCATCATGTTATGTTTTGTTTATGTTGTTCTTTTTGATGTCAACTTGAAGCACACATTCATAGTTTTGTCTTTAAGCAGAATTTTAATGATACCATGTGAATACACTCCTTTACTTTTGGTAATTCAAATTTTCTATATCTTGTAGTAAGATTATGAAAACATTATTGAGTTGATGATGGTTCACCAAATGCCTACTTGTTAGTTTGACTATTTCACTACACCTATGGTCTGATTCTGAAGAGTTGATTTAATACGACTTAGTCATGATTCATCCTGTCAGACTAGTATCTTGGTGACCATAGGTGATCCTCTCCCAACATTTTAGTTATTGAATAACCTCGGTTCATGTCAACTCATTTGGAAAAATCTGATCTCAATCTAAAAATAGTTGTCGTGAGTGAAAACTAATAAGTTACCCCTTTGAGACCGAGTTAGGTTACTAGAAAAATAACTGTTATGTTTCTCTTAACACCAAATATTCCTTTGAGACTTTATGTTGGGAAGAGGGGATGAACCTCGCATATGGTAGTTAAGTGACTAACGCTGAAAACCTTAGGAACACGATGGAATGATGACTTGACTTAGGGCGAAACTTGAAAACTCTAGGAGAGAACTATGCACTATGCACTTTGACTTACTTGCTAGGCTTGGTGAAACTAATCGAATGTCTTTCCTTAATGATAGTACTACTTGATGAGATTAGATGAACTTATTGAAGTTGAGAGATGATCATTCATATGTGTTCTTGATATTGATGCTTGCTTGAGGACAAGAAAAGGATTGGTCTAAGGGATTTTGATCTGTGTATTTCATATAAGATTTTTATCATAGTTTTTCAGACATTGTATCCCATTTATTGTGCGTATATCTCATGTTTTCATCTATTCATGCTTTATTTTTATATTTTTCTAGTTTGGAGAGCCGTTCTTGTTTATTTTCATTGATAGAGCACGAAAAGGAGTGAAAACAAAGTTCAAAGACACATTTACAAGTTCATTCCAGCTGCCACGGCCATGACCAATATGGAATGGTTGTGCCAAAGTTTTTGAGTCATCCAATGTTCACCACGGGTAGGCCATGCCATCTGGCACGACTGTGCCCATGTTCAAATTTCTCTAATGAGTGCCATGGGCGGGCCATGCCAGCTGGCACGACCATGCCCCATTTTTAGATCTCTTCCAGTGGGCACCACAGACGGCTCATGCCAGCCAACACGGGCCATACCAGCCGGCACGGGCCATGCAAAATCTTCAGATGCTTCTAGAGTTAACCACGGACAAGTCGTGCTAGCCGGCACGACCATACCCAAATTCAAGGTTGTTCCAATGCGCACCGCATGCTGGCATGGTCGTGCCACCGCTCGTTAGTCGCCACAGCCCTCGACACGGGTAGATGGTGTTGACGGGCACGGGCCATGGTGGGCACCTAAAACTCAAGTATAAAAGGGAATTCAGATATCAAAGAAGGGGATCTAGATTGGGAATCGTCCAAGGGCCCCAAGAAGACTTTGGAGAGTGGATTCAAGGCATTTTCAATGCCTCAACGCCTAGAATTCAGATCGGAGAGCATCTAGAGATAATCTTTCACATCGAGACTAAGCTTTTCTTCTAATTTCTGAATTTTTCTTGATTGCAACTTCTTTACATGATGATCTCTAGTTGTAACTCTGAATTTATGGAGTAGACTCTTGATTCTAGGATTTGGGATTAGCCCCTTTGATATGTAAACATTACTTTGAGAATCTATTGAGTTTGAATGTTTCTATTTTAATGATATGAGTGTTTTTGGTCCGGATCTACTAATTGAATATGATCTTGATGCCAAAAGAACAAGATTCGTATCCCATGAGGATTTGGGGATGAACTAAAAGAAGAACCTAATCCTCTAACCCATAGAATCCCGAGACATGGAGAGTCACCTACGAAAGTAGATTGGTATGCCACGAGGAGCATTAGGCTATCATAGATCTTAATGGATCGGTTCCAATTAATCACCACATAGTAAGAGATGGTAACTCAGGGATTGTGGGATCATGATAGGGATCTCCTTAGGAAAGTAATCCCTCAGCTATGTTGGTCTAGAAAGTAGATGATTAATTTGAACAAATACGCTGATGTAGTCCCAAAAGTTCACATCGGATACCAAAGGATAGTCTAACTACATGAACAACCATTAAGGATAAGAAACCAAATATAGATTAGGTGTTTACATTCATTGAGGTGAAATTGAAGTCCTAGAATCATTTTCCCATCGAATTCTCTCGAATCACTCTTCCTTCTTTCTCTCATCTAGCGTAATTCTCTCTCTCTCCTCACCTTATTCTCTGATTTCTTTTTATTTCACGACTCAAACTCACGATTAGTCTAGACAATTATATTTGTTTAGTATACTAGTATTTAACTATCAATCATTGTGGATTCAATTTTTTTATTACATGACGACCTTCCGTGCACTTGCGAAAATCACACATCACTTAGCATCTGATCTTGACTCTCGGGACTTCCCGCTAGACCTCCGATCCTCGACCCGTCTAGACTTTTGCCTGGTGTCCTCAACCCCAAGATTTCCTGCCCGATGTAATTGATCTTTTAAGTCTTCCCGCCCAGTCCCATTGACCAACACTTCCTTGCCTGCAAACTTGATCAGCACATTAGATCACAATTAACCATAACTTTGAACCTTTGCCAATATGAAAATCCAAGTTCAATTATCTTGAGATCCCTGCACCAACACTAACATGTTTTGCAAGACTTCAGCTTAAAGTAAAAAAGTTAAGTAGGAATGAATAGTACTTTAGGCACCTTAGTTGGTTGAAGGTGCCTTATGTGAACAGAAGAGCAAAGGCACCTCGGGTGAATGAAGTTCCCCAAAGAGGAAGCATTAAAGGTGCCTTAGGTGAATAGAGACATCTCACACTGGATAAGCTGTAAAGATAGACGTCAGTAGTGGAGGTGCCTTGGGTGTCTTGCGGTTCCCTAAAGTTGGTTAACGCAAGGGTTAGCTTCACTGTAGTGCAACCACGTCAGCACATCGGAGGCGCCTGGCGTCACTGGAGGCGCCTGGCATCACTGGAGGCGCCTGGAAGAGGATAAAAGCCGACATCGTCGGATCATATCATCATGCATGGAGGCACCCCTGATGAACTGAGGCGCTCGCAATGCCTTTTATAAGTAGCTCGCCGAAATAGTGAAGAATAATCAATCCTAATCAATTTGAACAGCAACTCTAGCGACTCTCTGCGACTATCTCAAGCATTCGTGCAAGCTGCATATCTCTCTGACAACCAATGCAATACTTTACTAACGGTAACCATTTAGTTTTTTAAGTGCTAAATTCTGTTAGGAGAATTGTAAAGGATTGTTACAATCTCCACCATTCTACAATCATATTCTCCTTGCCGAGAGTTCTCGGAAGGAGGAGTTTAGTGGATTTCCCAACGTAAACGATCCAAGGGATCGTGGGCCTTGGAGTAGTAGTCATTTGGGCCATGAACTAAGTAAAAAAAAAAGTTTATTTTTTCCTTTGTGCAATTCATATTTTAAGTTTTCCGCTGTGTACTCGAGTTTCCGAAAAGATTTTAAAAGTCAAAAAGAAAAATTTTAAAAATGAGATTCACCCCCCTCTCTTGTTCTTCTCGGTCCTACAAGTGGTATCAACGCAAGGCTCACTCAATTTTTGTGCGACCACAAACTTGAGCGAAATTTGTTTCTTATTCAAAACATTTTTATAAATTCTTTTTCTTTTAATTGCTTATTTTACACTTCACTACTTACTCCAAGACCAAGTCTTGGAAACCTCTCTTGAATTTTTTCCTTGCATGAACTAAATGGCCCAAAGCGAGGGATACAACATCGCTCGTCCCCCACTTTTCAACGAGTACGACTTCCCATACTGGAAGAGAAGGATGGAGGTATATTTGAAGACCAACATCGAACAATGGTTCAACATTCGACGAGGGTACACTATTATGAGAGATGACTCTAATGCGCTCCTCGACCCGAAAAAATGGAACCCAGAAATGAAGAAGGCCTAAACTGACTTCAAGGCATTAAACACTCTCCAATGCGGGTTGACGAAAAAGGAACTCAACCAAGACCTTCGACAATTTGAAGGAGCTATGAGACAAATTGATTGAGCTACACGAAGATACAAATGACTAAAAAGTAACTAAATGGGACCTACTACTTAATAATTTGCTTAACATCAAAATGCAAGACAGAGAAACCGCAAGCCAACTGAACGTGAGGATCAATGACATCCTCAATGGACTCCACATGATTGGCCATCAACTACAAAACAGAGATGTAATAAGGCATGCCCTAAACTTTTTGTCTTGAAATGCACTGTGGGCATCTATAGTAGATGCCTATAAAATTTTGATGAATCTTTCAAAGCTAAAATTAGAGTATATTTTTGTGAATTAGAACTACACAAACAAACTAATTCAAAACAAGTCGAGAAGGGTATAACTTTTATTGCAGGGTAAACCAAGGAGACGAAATTGAAAACCCACACTAAACCCGAATCTGAGGACAAGTCCGAATCAGATGAGGAGGAATAACCAGTGAACATGGTAAAAAAAATGATCACTAGAAGAAAGAAAAACTTCCCTAAAAAGAATGTAAAGAAGATGATCGAATCCACACTAAGAAAAATCAAGGCAAACATCACCTGCTACGGATGCAATAAGAAAGGTCACTTCAAGCACAAGTGCCTGAACCTGAAAGAGAACAAACAAACCCAAGATGACAAGAAGAAAGAAGGCATTGAAAGCAAACCTATGATGAGTTATCTTCAGAAGAGTCGGACGTAGAAGAACCAAAGCAAATGAACTACAAGGCACTGATGACAATCGGACCCAAGTCAAAACTCGAGTCAGAGTCTGAGTATGAGTCAAGCCATGGATCCGTATCCGGTTCAGAAGGTCCAAATGAGGTAAACTCTAATATAGAAATTAAATTCTTTAAAATTATAGCATGTTGATGTGAGTAAATTATATATATATTTAGGCATTGTTTGTTGCACATCTACTTGTATTTCACTGAGTATGATCTACATTATCATATCATATTTTATTATATTGTCATGATTTTAAGCCTTTGGTTCAGAGATCTGCTATCTTTGTATATTGATTGGAAGGACATAATTTGGAGTTAAAATGGCTCAAAATAGACATTGGAGCAACATTAGGGAGAAAACCCAGCAAGCATGGTCGTTCCTCTTTAAGGCATGGTCGTGCCTCTTTAAGGCACGGTCGTGCCTCTTTAAGGCACGGTCGTGACTTCATTGGCCAAGACATGGCAGTGACTCACAAGCATGACCATGTCTCCAAAGTGACCAAGGCCAACTCTCCAGCAAGAACCATGGCCCAGCCATGACTCCCAAGAACATCCATGCCTTTTCAGAAGGAGCTCCTAGCAATTCCAGCAAGAGACATGGTCATGTCTTCTCAAGCCATGTTTCCTCAAATTCCAGTAGTCTCCATGGCCCGACCATGCCCCTGAGGCATGACCATGCCTTTTCCCAGAAGAAAATGAAGAATCTCCACGGCCTGGCCATGTCTCAAAGGCACGACTGTGCCATTTTTTCCAACTACTGCCACGGTTGGCCATGTGAGACTCCTATTTAAGGGGGATGAGATCCCCTTTTCAAGGGGAGGAAAGGTTTCCCTTCAAGGAAACCTACTAAGTCCATTTCCAAGGATTTTTCAATGATCCATTAATGTGCGTAGATTATAGATGCTTTTAGACATTATTTGTTGCACATCTACTTATATTTCACTAAATATGATCTACATTATCATACTTCATCTTATATTATTATCATGTTTTTACTCCTTTAGTTCAGAGATATGCTCTTTCTGTATTTTCTTTGACAAGACACATTTTGGAGCTTAAATGGAGCGAATCAAATATTGGAGCAAGCTTTGGAGAAAAATTAGCAAACATGGTCGTGCCTTATAGGCACAGTTGTGTCTCACTAGGACAAGCAGAAAGCATGGTCGTGCCTCAAAGGCACGACCATGCAAATCCAAGCCAAGAAGGTCATGCCTCACAGGCACGATCGTGCTTCACTAGCATTTTAGGCAATTTTTCTAGAGCCTCTCAACATTCAAGTCGTGCCAAGAAGCATGATCGTGTCTTCTCAGAAGCCTCCAGATCAAGTTCTAGATTAGATCATTAGGAAGGCCATTCCAAAAGACACAACCGTGCTAGACCTAGCCACACGGGCCATGTCTCATATGCACGACCGTGTCTTTTGAGGAGAGCATAGCTTGTTCCCGATCCATTCAACAGCCAGGTCGTGCCAAAAGGAATGGTCATGCCACATTTCCTGGATTTTCCTTCATCATGGTCGTGTGTTAGGGCATGGTCTTTCCTTGCTTTCTAGGACACTCCACACCCTGCCTGTGCCTCAAGGCACGACCGTGTGGCGTGGAGGCATGGTCGTGTGTGCCTATAAAAGGGGTTCAAGATCCCTTTTGAGGGGAGAAGAGGTTTCCCCTTCATGGGAACCTACAAGGTCCATTTTTGCTTGAATTTTGATGATCCATCCACTTCCGGAGCAAGGATTTCATCCGAAGACAATGGGGATACCTAGATAAGCATTCCTTCTTCTCCACTCTTGCTTTGGATTGTAA
>JBBUKS010473690.1:0-17642 GCA_038050645.1 Hedychium gardnerianum
CAGGAACCTAAGGCCGCTAAGGAGTTGGCCATGGAAAAAGGTAAGGAAGTCAAGGGTTGTTAGGTACCTGGTCCGATGCGGGAATCCGAATTTGATGATCAAGTGAAATGCCGAAGGTCATTCGCATTTCGTCTCGAACCTCCTTAGTAGGAGTTGACGACATCGAATCGTACTACGACGTTAGTGAATTTAGCCTAGCCATGGTCGCGGAGAGGCAAGGAAAAGAGGAGGAAGAACTTATGAAAACGCTGGAGCAGATATTACCAGAGAAGACGTTGAAGACGAAAACGTACGAAGCAAAAAATAATGGCACACTTCTTCCAGCAAAAACCTAATATACTATTGCCCGCTCAGGCACAACCGTCGGATCTCCTTTTGGAAGAAGGCAGAATAGTGTTTCCTCCGTTGGACCAAGCGCATTGATCCACGTAATCTTCGTAATCATTAATATCCGAATGATGCCTCGATCCCGTCAGATCATCAACTCACCTTGAAAGACGTGGCCTTGGAAAAGTATCGACATGGCATGCCTGGCTTGAATTCCAATGTTGATTGTGCAACGCCACATTCAATGCGTATGACCACATTAAATACAAAGTCATAGTCTGAATCCCGCCAGAGATTCACGACCCCGCCACGTGGCAATGCTAATCTGGCCATTTTTTCACACAACTATCTAGTCAGTCGGTCTTATACCTCCTTTGACTGGACTTAAGGGGGAGACTTGTGATACGGGGAGTATCAGAGGCCGCCACGTGTACCCCAAAGGTCAAGAGTCATGCCTAGTCGGAGGTCAAAGTCATAGTTGATCAACGCCAAGTAGATCCGTTCAGCAAGTACCTCCAACCCCGACCGAGTTGTATCGTCAAGTGGTTCTGATCCAACATCTTCCCCGTTCGATCGTGCATTAATCTTCTCAACCGAATATACCCTCTTTTCGCTGACGGGAGCTTGGACAGGGGCACTCCGCCCATACCCGACTGGCAGTACCAGTCGGGAAAAACTTTCCGGTCGAGAGAACCTTTCCAATTTTCGCTCAGCGCCAACACACCCTACGCTCTCCTATATAACAAGCCCAAAACATTTGGCTCAGTTCCCTTGCGGCCGAGATATCTCATAACCCATTAATACACATCACACTGCCCTTTAATATGTAATTAATACAGAGGAACGAGTTAACCAACGATATTAATATCGACATTGATATAAATTAAATATATATTTGCGACTGCAGATAATGGTATGTGTTTCTATTCTTTACATTCCATACGTGACTCTACTATTTATCTTCTCCAATTCTCTCCAAGGATCTGACTTGAATGTCGAAGTGGTTGAGCCAGGGCACTTTTGGTCTCCATTCTAACTTTTCTCTCTCATTTTTCTCCTTGCAGACGTTCTCTCTCATGTTCTTTTTCTTCCACGGTAGTCGTAGCTATTTAGTCAACATTACTTCTAACTCATCGATGATTCATTTTTTTCTATGTCTCAGAACAAGAATATATAGCGATTATGATTTTATAGTTGTTATAATATACTTTTGATTTAAGATTTAAGAAAGAAATATAGATGAGAAATAATAATTCTAATAATATATCAGAGGATAATTTATATATGAATTGTTGGCTAAATGAGATGTTATTTTGATTTTTAAAAAAATCAAAATGGACGCCTTCTATCATTCCAAAAAAATAAAGGCAACTTTTGTCTTTTCCTTTTTTTATGTCCAAGAATTAAAAATATTTATAAAATCGATTCTATTTTATTTTTAAAAATTTAAAAAGTTGACTTTTGATGGGATGCTTCATGCTGTTTACTCGTCTTATTCCGTGTCGAACGAACAGTCTTCGAAGGAGGCCGAAAGGAAAGCAAATAGATTTATGACTTGCAATCGCCACCCATTCGAGAACGCCGTCGGCGTCTGCGCCACCTGCCTCCGCCAGCGCCTCCTCGCGCTCCTCGCCACCTCCTCGCCGGATCCCCTTCCCTCCCTCTGTTCCGCTTCTCCCTCCTCCTCCTCCTCCGCCGCCGCCGCCGCTGCCGACCCCCCGCGGCCATCCCTTCTCTTGAACCTGTTCGGAAAATACGACCGCCGAGACGAGCACGAGCTCCGGAGGTCCACCCTCCCCGTCCGCCTGACGAGGAAGATCTCTCGCCTCTTCTCCTCGGCCTCCGCTGCCGCGGGAACAGAGCGGGGAGCTTCGACGAACGACGCGTCGCCTCGGCGCGAGAAGCCGCTGCCGACAAGGAGGGCATCGACGGGGACGTCTCCGTTGATAGCGAGCTGCGCCGCGGTGCCATGGCACCCGTCGACACCGGGAAGAGCGACGGCCAAGCAACGCCGCAGTCGCGTAGCAGGTCTCGCCCTGTGCTTCGTGCCGCTAGTGACGACGGCAAGCCCTGCTCGGAGGCAGTGCCAGGGAGCGGGGATACTATTCTCCGGCGAAATCCGAGGCTCTCGAAGCAAGCCGAGCGTCGTCGGCCGGAGACGGAAAAGCACCAGAACTTGGTAATTCACGTCCACTTTTGAAGCAGTCAAACTGTCAATCACGTACTTGCTAAAAGTCTTGTAATTTTCTTTTAATTTTTTTCCTTTTATCCCTACCAAATACGATAATTACGATAATTACTCTTGACAAAAGTGTGACTAATCATGTGTCCATACTGTCCTTATCGAATGACTTTTCATAATTTGTCATTTCTCACGTCACGTATTTAACTTTTATAATACATAAATCACATAACATGTTTTCAAAATATCCCTCTTATCTATCAGTTTGCTTTAAATAATATAAATCCATCATTCAATTTCATTCAAAATTAATTAATAAATTTAAAAAAATTCAAATCACTTCAAATCAAACTAGTATTCTTTTGAAAGTCTTCTTAATATATTTATGCCATTAAATATAAATTTGATAATGTAAGTTGAGAATAATGAATTATTTTTATTGATAAAAGCTTGATAAAAATTATCATAAACTCATTATAAGACCTAGGATAATGATATTCACTAATCAATATCAATAATGGATTCCTACGACTCTATTGAATTGCTTGAAAACCTCGTTAATGTGTCTATATTTTTAGATTTGAATTTGATAACATAAATTTTTAAATAAATAGAATAAAAATTTAAAAATATATTCTCAATTTAATTCATAGCATAAATATATTAAAGAGATTTTAAAAAAAATTAATTTTAGTTTAAGATGATTCAAAGTTCTTTATTCTATCAAATAATTTCTAATGAAATTAGCTCATGAACCTAAACCTAAAGAGAACAAAAAGAAATAATATTTCAAAAATTCATTAAGTGATTTAAATATTATAAAAGGTAGGTGCATGAAATAAAAAATCTGAAACTTGTATCACATGCACGGTTCAATAAAATATCATAGAAGTTAAGTGTCTGACTTTTCTTATATAAAGGACTACACTATCATAAATACTTTTCATAATTTATCTCTGTGAATATAAAATTATCCTAAAAGAATAATTAAAATGATGACCATAGGTTTACTTTTCATTTTTTTTAAAATAATATACGCCCACTGAGAATTAATCTCCACCACCAAACAAAAAAACATCCTCTAAATTTTTAACATACAACAACAACAATAACCGAACCTTATCCCACTATGTGGGGTCGACTATATGGATCCTTTTACGCTATTGAACTCTATCCCTTACTATATCATCTATATTTAAATAAATTTTATCTTATTTTATTGTTGTTAACTAAGTCTTTTTTGGTCTTCCTCTTCCTCGTTTGATGTGTGTATTTGTCATTGTTTCACATCGACTAACTGGGACATTTATTAGTCGTCTAAGTACATGTCCGTACCATCTTAAACGTGTTTCTCAGAGTTTTTCCTCAATAAATGTTACTCCAACTTTCTCTCTAATACTCTCATTTCTTATTTTGTCCATCCTTGTATGTCCACACATCCATCTTAACATCCTCATATCTGCAACTCTCATATTCTGCTCATGTGCTCGAGTCATAGAAATTTTCTCAAAGATAATTAAAATATAAAAACCATGATTTGTCAGGATAAACAATTTAATGGACATCACTCTGCTTAATAGGAAGAACTGCACTTGCAGGCTATAATATATCTAATTTGTACTAATTGCAGACCCAAGAGAGACACTACCGGTATCAGTTGACCCAGCTGTTCAACTATTGCTTATTCTTTATAAGCAGCAAAATCCACAGATCACACATAAAAATCACATAAAGACTAAAGACACTAAAAAAGACCTGAAAGTTTTTTTTTCTTAGAAGGAAAAAAAATACCCATGTAAACACATGCCCACACTTAAAATTGAACTATTTGTTTACAGTTCTTTACGGAAAGATTATTAAATTATGAGAACTGAAAGATATCACATCTCACAAAATCCACCGAACAACAGCAGAATTATTCCATTATGCGGAGGATGATGGTTTAGATTAACTGACTAAAGACGATCTCACCCTATGAGCTAGCTAATGACCCAATCATGTATGCCAAAAATATACAATTAGTGATAGAATATCAGGCAACAATGTCGGTCTGCACTTGCAAATCATGAGCAAGACATTTCACTTGTTCAGCCTTATCCTGAAGAAAATCCGTTCCTTTTTTTTCTTTGCATAAATACATCTTCAATTTGGCTATCCAAAATAAATTCAAACATCTATAAATGTTAGCACATTGGTGGCCTTAGCATATGGTCATAATCGTCATTCTTAACTGGACCAGATGAACTGGTCAGCACAGTGCGAAATAATATTGCCTCAACCAAAGTTTACCCATTTGCCAAAGCATGCAAGTCTCTAAGCAAAGCATGCCTTGGCTAAGGTAGTTGGAACAACTCCATAGGGTAACCTATGTGCGCTTCATCTCTTCTTAATTAATTATTAGGACAAGGTAGTGGAAATAATCTGATTCTTCCAACTCAATTACACAATCTTCCGGAGATCAGCTATTGGCAGAATGTGGCACATGTAATTGAAATCTAGAAGCGGTAAATTTTCTAGTCAAATAAACATGGACCAAAAGAGTGTTCCAAGTCCAACTATAAAGTATTATTGATTTGTAGGTAACTCAAATTTTGTTAGGTACCACATCTTTGTATCTTCCCAGAGAAACATCTGAACACTCTCATGCAAGTGATGAGATAAAGAAGCTACATACTAAATAAGATAGATGCAAGCAAACATTGAAAAAGACAACTAGCTATAAATATGCCCCACATGATTAGAAGTTTTTAAATGAAGAATGGAATGAAAGTTGATCACTAAATACTAACATTATCAGCATCCCACACTCTCACAGTCTTGTCAAATGAGGATGTAGCTAGACGAGGCAAGCTCGAACTAAACCGAACATCAGTGATCAGCAGGGAGTGCTCCTCCAGTGCAGATTTGAGCTTCAAAGACTCAGCATGCCACAAAACTGCCTGCACAACAAAATCATATCAAGGTTTAGAGAAGTGGGAAGTATTGGATCATCAGTGACAATTAATTGGCGAGCCATTATATTACAATTCACCTTTTTATCATGTCCTCCAGTTGCAAGGAGTTTCCCATCTGACGAGAAGTGGCAACAAACAACTTTATTTGAACTTGCTCTAGCTGCTGCAATCTCAGCAAATGGGAAACCTAAAAAGCAATTACTGACATCAAATAGCGCAATGCAACCAAGAAGTTCAGCTTTGAAGGCAATCGATGTTAGAAACAGGAAAAAGGGAGCAAGCTAAAAAAAGATAGGTAATTCTTCAAATGTTTTGAATGGGAAATAATGAAATAATGAACAAGCA
The DNA here is from genome assembly GCA_038050645.1 of Hedychium gardnerianum. Lineage (NCBI taxonomy): Eukaryota > Viridiplantae > Streptophyta > Magnoliopsida > Zingiberales > Zingiberaceae > Hedychium > Hedychium gardnerianum. Next base: position 5,809 of record JBBUKS010473690.1, read on the forward strand.
AAGGCTGGGAAAAAAAATTAAAACCTTTTGCAGAATCCATAGAGCGACCAACAACATCTCTTGGGTCCGTATCATCATGAGATAGAAAGGACTCTACGTTATCATCCAAAGATGCATCTTCCACAAAGCGATCCATGTCAGGCTGCAAGTAAAACAACGTCATTATCCTCCTTTCATGAAAAAGTGCCAATTACAAGATAGAAAATTGCAGGTTCATGGCATAGCTTGAGTTACTAAATGACAAACAATCCTATATAATTACCAATTGGTTGGTAGGAGAAGTCAAAGGACCAGTCCCATCACCAAACATCATCAGAGGCTTAGATGAGCCACCATTATGTTGCAACTGTGCCATTGACATTACATCTCCTGGTGTATGAGTCGATGGTGTTGAGGGCGCAGAGCTTGGAGAAGGCCCAGTGGTATTTGCTGTTCCAGAGCTATTTGCAGGTCCAGAGGATGAAACAGCCTGCTTTCGTTTCCGGCCATTTTGATTGTTTGAAGTCTACAATTCATTAACAAATAGTTGTTAAGACTTAGGGGGAAATAAGAAACCAGATGTTTTTGTTTAACCTTTTGCTGATTTACTATGAGGGAAAAGAAAGTGAGCACTAGTGAGAAAATATCACTTAGTAGTGTTGCATAGAGCTCAATGGAGAGATAAGAATTGTGAAAACGACTCCAAATAGTTGGAATAAGCACAGCTTAACCATGATGACAGTACAACAAAGGCAAAAATTCACTTCAATACCAAGATAAGGTGAATCATACCTGATCAGCCCCTCTAAAGGAATTTGACATGCTTCCATCAACTGTCATACTAGCTGCAGCAAGTTTCTCTTGAAGGAGATGGTTAGAATTTTGAGACTGTTGGCTTGAAAGGACATGTTGTTGAAGCTGCTGTTGCTGTTGCTGACTGCTGCTTTGTTGTTGTTGAGGTTGCAACTGAGCTATTTTCTATTACAAGCACAGAGAACTTTTGAGCAAGATGTGCAATGTGGCATAAAACCATAGAATAAAAGAAAAGGCTGCAAACCTTCATCAATAAATCTGAATCGGTGCGAGGCATTAGCGGACTTGGAGATTGCATGGGAGAACCCACATTGGGTATGACATCATTAAGAACATTTGACTGGCCATCCTTCCCTTGAACCATGTTCCTGTTGTTCAGAAACATTCTTAGCCTTCTGTTATCAATATCTGCAGATGTTGGTGAGTTCATATTCTGCTGTGCCTGGAGAAGCAACTGCTGTTGATGTGGACTGAGAAATTGCAGTTGCTGAAGTGATTGAGGTGATGACTGGACAAATGACTTCTGCTGTTGTAGAAGTCCTGAACGAAGTTGATCAAGACCCTATATAAGATTACAAATAAATAAGCACCATAAGATATTTTTCTTCAATAATACTTCCCAAGCCCAAATCAAAATTCCCTACAGAGACCGAAAGAATGAAAGAAATTCATATTCATAACAGGTTCAGCATATTGAGCTAACAAATGAATGTAACTGCAAATACCTCTCAAATTAAAGAACCTTTTTCACAATATATATATATATATATATATAAGCAACAATAATTAGGATCTTCCTATTCAGTTATTCCAAAAGGTAATACTTACTGTCAGTGGCCAGCCTTTAAGAGTCAGATTGTTACCAACCTGATTGGGTCCTGCTAACAAAACACAAAGAGTTGGTGAGTCAGCTGAACACAAGGTTAGCGAATCTACTCAAATGTGAGTACCATTAAGTGAAAAACTAAATAAAAAAAGAAAAGTGGCTGCTCCCACTATGTCTGTCCCTCCATAAGAAAAGTAAAAGAATGATTTCTCCTTAGTTCAGTAGCATCATAAATAAGAAAGGCACAAATAAAGAATATACAAAAAAAAAGTCAGCCAGGAGGCATAAAGGAAACAAGTAGTAAAATTCTAACAAACTCAAACTTGTAACAGATGCTACCTGGCACTCCAATTAATGAAGCATCAGGAACAGCAGCTCTCGGATTCAAAATTGGAATAATCTCACTCTTTATTTCCTGTAAATGATACAATTATAGAACAAACAATATATAGATAGTTAGAACAGCAACATTTCAGTAACACATACTTGGGATGACCCAGGAACTTGCTGATTCCTGGTCTGAACCTGCTGAAAAGGCCCTGATAGACCACCAGCTGACCCATGCAAAACATGCCTGTATTTAAAGCATTGGATCAATGATGTCAAATTTGATCGAGAACACATTATGATTGAAGAATATCCATAATAATTTATAGTTATGTTGAGGAAACATGCTAAAACAGAAAGAGTCGAAGAACAATATATGTATAACAATGTCAATATATACAGGCCTTGGATTCTATTTTAAGTTCATATTTCAAATTGATATGCACATCATTGAACTGTCACAAAATTCTAGCGCTAACTTGGCACAAGAACATTCAGCCATGTCAACCAAGCATACCCTGAAGGTTGAGCTGGAGCTGCAGCCGACTTCAGCATGGATGCATGGTTAGGATCCATGACTTGGCCCACATTATCACCAAACCTCTGAACAGAGAAGATGAGTGATCAATTAAATCAAATACTATAGATGGCAGGCTAGTTATATCTCTTAGGGTAAAACAGCAGTATGTCAATAGTAGTACTTTAACTGAAGCTTCATCCAAGGAATCTCGTTGCAGGGGCAACTTTAACCGTTCTTCATACATTTTTGTTGCCAATGCATTAGCAGTTCCAGGATTCTGCCGCATCAAAGAATCTGTACTAACAAGCCCACCAGCATTCCCATTTAATAGCTGAGCTCCCTCTCTACGTTGTGGTTGATGTTGTTGTTGTTGTTGTTGTTGTTGTTGTTGTTGTTGCTGCTGCTGCTGCTGCTGCTGCTGCTGCTGCTGCTGCTGCGCCTGCCTCTGTAACAACAGTTGCTGAATTTGCATATGTTGTTGTTGCTGTTGCTGTTGTTGTTGTTGCTGTTGCTGCTGCTGCTGCTGCTGTTGTTGCTGCTGCTGCTGCTGTTGAGATGGTTGCTGCTGTTGCTGCTCTCTTGCTTTTATAAGTTGAGTCTAGCATAAAATTCAACATGAGTGTTAGACAAAAACAAAAACTTATCCCAGGATTAGTAACTTACATAAACAAATATATTCATATGTCAACTTGTCAAGTTCCAGCGATAGTAAATACTACAAGCTGTAAGATCTTTCTCAATCACTTTTTCTCTGCAAACTAGGCATGTAAACTCATTGCAAAATTAACTTTTACTTTTGTTCCTGTTGCTCCTATCACTGAGATGCATTAGCTTTTGTTGCTGCTGCCCTGCTACAATGTCACGGGAAAAAGTGACTGGATCTACTGAATGAAGAGCAACAGCAACCATGGGCCCATCTCAAAGTTAGAATATGCTAATAAATAGTTCAGTCCCAAGTATAAATATGCAAGCCAAGTTCCAGACACTGTTGACGACCACATGCACCTTTCTCGTTTGTTCAGATAAAATCAAGGAACCAAAGCTTTTCTGCTAGTAAGGAACATATACCATCAAAATTTTGTTTACAGAGCATTGGTTCTCGACCCTAAGGTTTGCTCTTTCAAAAAGAAAAAATCATAATGCATTGTCATAGCATACTTCAAGCATACTCCCAACTTATGACTAAAGATAGAAAGGCATTGGTATGAACAGAGAGCTAACTTCAGAAGTAGAATGTTTTGCAGTAGAAATAGAGAATCTTACCTCTATATATGAGGCAGCAGCATCTGAGTGTTTTTCATTTGTCCTAGCAATAAATATATCCCAAAACACAGACCACCACTCAAACAGAAACCCACCAGGAGCATCAATAGCTAAGACAAAAGGCAAAGAGTTCAATTTCTATAATAAGCTTGAAACCCTAGGCAAACACTCTATAAAACTATTTGCAACATACCCACTGGATCAGACGACACCTTGGCTTCAGCTTGAAAAGCCTTGGCAGTTGCCTGCAAGTTCCTCTTCACCAAATAATCATAAATGTACACATCCAGCCTGGTCTCAACAGCACAGTGAGCAACTCCAATATCAGCAAAGATACCATTTTTCACACTGGTAACTGAGGAAAAGGCTATGCAAATGCACGCGTAGAACAAGAGCTACAAACTAAACGACTCGCGACCAAAAACAAACTCAAAAGAAAACGAACGCAGGAGAAAGTCAGTTACTCAAGCTGCAATCGGAAGGAAGCGATCTAAAATCCAAACTTTGGGAACAAAAATTAGCTAAACAAACCGTAAGACCAAAAGGACACCTTTCAAACGGATAAAGAGAAAACACTTCATTTCTCAAACATCAAGCTGCTCACAAACCCTAGCAATTAATAGCTCAAAGGCGAGTGCACGAGCAGGAGCACCTCCAAAAACCCATAAAACCATCAAATCCCCGAGCAATACAGCCAAACTAGAGAAAGCTCACATCTTGTCGGCTTCCCAGTTGGTGTGCGACATGATTCCAAGAGCCACCGAGTCAGTCCCTCTGGATCATCAAAATCTCCCCCGGCGGCGATAATCCCCTACGAGCTCAACCTCCCCCTCCGACGAGAACCCATCAGGTTTACAAATCCCCGGCGCTTCCTGCTTCCGGCCAAACCCTAGAGACGCCGGAAAACTCTCGCCGAAGGAAAGAGATATAAATAGAAGTCAGACAACGCAACGTGGAGAGTGTTTAAAAACAAAGGAAATAAAAATAAATATACTGCTCTAATTTATTATCATATCAACGCACTTTATTATCACAATATTCGTTTTTTTATAAATTTATTATTTTAATAAAAATATTTTTTTTATGTAATATTTTATATTCAAAGAAAAAAAAGTTCAAAGTGGCAAAAAAATCCAATAGAGAAGAAGCATTTTGTATGAATTTAATTGTCAACGTTTTTTATGCGGTCAATAGTTTCCCTAGTACATGCGAAAAAATTATATATATATATATATATATTAGGAACATTTCAATCTACCCCTGATTTTTTGTTTTTTTAGATTTGAGACCAATATATAGACATTCTTGCCCTTGTATTGCTTTCTCGTGTTCTTTTGGTTTGTTCTTGTTTTTTTTTGTTTTTTATTTTTTGTTTTTTGTTTTTTGTTTATTAATATAAGTATATGAGCCAACGATCCAACTAATTTTAAAGATATATGGTCCAACTCCATAAATTAATCATCAAGTAAATTTAAGAAAATACATATGGCTCTTGGCATGACATTCAATGGTTCGAATTTTATGATGAATAGAAAATGCTTAATATGAGATTTAAATTCTCGTTGCGTGAGAATTATTCTTATCGTTTATCATTGCACCGTATCCTAGAGACTTCTTTGATATTTTTTTATAGCAAGTATTCAGATTTTATAATTCAATTAATTTTAGAATTTTTAGAATTCATTTGTGGTGACAAAATAACTTCATTTGTAGTTCAATGCATATGTGTTCTATATGAAAATTAAATTTTGATTACTTATAAAAAATATTTTAGGGAATAATTCATAATCACTGAAGTACTTGTCAATGTTTAAATATGATTGATAATGTAGATAAGCTTAAAAATAAAAAGGATGGTTAAGGCAAGTGAAACTAATCAGATAGTGTTAATTTAGTTGTAGATTTTGTAAAATTATTTATAATTTTTTTCATAAATTTCAAGTCAATTAACAAGGAGCAAAATTTAGGCATAAAAAATAAGAATATAATATATATATATTTAAAAAAATATATTATTTCAATTAACTTTTTCTTTGATTTTTCATGCCTAATATCTAACCTAAGGGGCATTCTGAAAATCACGTAACTATAGAGAATAAAGTGAAAAAAAATATCTCGAGAATATAGTTCTTATTGTCAATCACAATTAGTGAAAAAAATAATGAACATTGAATTTGAAATGAGTGATTTGGTTTATATAAATTTTTTATTTGTTATTAATATAAATTGGAAGCACTCATTCTTGATAAATGACCTAAAAACTTAATATCTTATAATTATTTATCTTATTTAGAAAGATTTTTTTTTTATAAATATATTATAATTAGAAATTAAATTATAAATATTTAAATAATAATTTAGCATCTTTTTTTCAATATCGTAATCCGGAGACGTTAATTGTCACAATTAGTAGGAGACAGCGACACGGCACGATGAATGATATCTTAATTCAGTGGCTAAAGGGAAACCAGTCCTTTAATGGGAATATTTGGTCTTATCTTAGATTTATCTAAATATTGAGATTCGATGGATTATGTGGAATAATTTCTTTTCCCTTTTTTAAAACCGCATACTTAATTATATTTTGATCGACTAGTTTTTTTTTTTTACAAAAAACAAAAAAACAACAAAATAATTGAATGGATCATTTATATGGCCCAAATTTATTCTTGATTTATGATTTAAAGTAATTTTAATTGATAATTCGTATATATTTTTGGAACTTAGTCGATCTCTATTATTATATGATATAAATATTATATCATTTTTATTAAGTGAATTGATGATTAATATATGAGATATTATATTATAAAATTTAAGGATTAAATTTTAATTAATAGTTAAGTTTTTATTTTTTATATATATAAATTACTGTTCAAATTAGTAAATTAATTTTCGTAATTTATTTTCTCCGTGTTAATTCTGAAATGAATTGACTAGAAGACGAATATTTCACTTTTTATCATTATAAGAATTACATCAATATTAAGTTTTTTTATTATTAATTTAGGTATTTACGTCTTCAATCTAATTAATCGATCAATAATTCAGTCTAGCACCCGAATGAATCCTTTGTAAAAACGTGATCATATAGTACAAATAACATTTATTATTAGTATTTTAATAGTGTCATTGAATTCAAAAGAATTAAAAAAGATTTAAGAAATCATGCGAAACAAAAAATAATAATAATGTACACTCATATACCCCTCTATTATTCATTCAAAGACTTTGTGGAAGAATAATAAATTATGATATTGAACGATTTTTTAAATAGAAAGAACTTATTTCTTAAAATAAAATGAATTTTAGGAGATTTAAAATTTAAATATCAATTCAACTAATAAAAAGATCTTAAAAGTAATGAACATAAATAATTTCTTTTGATATTTTATGCCTCATTCTTACATACTCATATCAATTCTTAGTACAATTTTTATCATTGTATTTCTCATTGTTATAAGCCCGATAAATACAAAAAGAAAAAGATATAGATATATTCATTTTATGTTAAAAGAAATCCTCTAAATAGGGAAGGAACTTATTTTTGAATAAATTTATTTTTTTCTTTTAAATTTTCTTTCCGTATAGTTTTGATTGAAAAGACATTGTCCATCCACGTATGACAAAGTTAGGAAGAAGTTATTCCTGTCCTTAAGATTAATAAGTAGATTATTATTATTATGAAGTTTAAAAATTAAATTTTTATTAATAATTAGATTTTTATTTTCTTTGTTCAGACTAATTAAATTAATATGATTTATTTCTTTCGTATTGATTCTAAAATGGACTGACGAAAATGTTGGGACGAGCGTTTCGTTTTTTTACAACTAAGAAAAAATTGTCCCAAACTATGATATAATAGAAAAATATTTCAATACTTAATTAAATATTTAAGATTTAATTCTTAATTACAGTATATTAATATAAGAATGATTTTTGGATGATAGACTTAAGAACTTTAGCCATTGAATGATGGATTATGAATATTTATTTATTTATTCTTATAATTAATAGAAAAATTCTCAACTTTAATCATTGAATGTTAGATCGTAAATATTTATTTATTTATATTGATAACTAATAGAAAAATTATGTATGACTGAATCGATTATTTTTAATATTAATTAATTTAGAAAATTAAATATTTAAATTATCAAAAACAAATAAGAAAAAATTCAACAGGATAAATTGTAATTTCACATTTGTCTATTTACTGAAAGATAGAAAAATTGAAAATCTGCCTTCACAAACTCATTATTTACTGTCGACATATATATTATTACGAGTGTTTCTGAATATACTCGATAGACAGACCAAGATACAAATCCGTCCATCTCAAAAATTAGTGGAACAAAACTTAAACAGAAAAAAATTAAAAAGAATTACTCGTGTCAAATTGTTAGGTATAAATATATCAAATACACGATTGACAAAATAATATCTCTCTCCTAACAAAATTGTACGAAGAAAATGTTTTATTTTTTTATGAAATTTTAAAATAATTAATCATGTTATATTCAATCTAAAATAATCAATTCAGCCTTATAAAAATAATTCACTTGCCGTTAAAATAAATCGAGAAATATTAATGGAGATCTATCCAAATAACTAATATTTTTGGATTCATTTTTCATTAAAAAAAAATATAGTATATCGTAGTTGAAATTTAAATATTAAATTCTTTAATTATCTATTAGAAAATCTAATAATTACACTTATTAACGAAGAAGATAGTGAAGAATTTTTTATCATCATTATTGATATATGTCTTTTGGGTAAAATTTATTTTGGTCTTGAGATTTTAATTTAATTATAAAATAGTCTTTATGATTTTAATTTATTTTAATTTAATTCCTCATATCATTTTCCTATAATATTTTTCTATCAAAAAGTATAAAACGATGAACTTATCTTTTCACTATATTTCATTCAAATACATTAAAATTAAAATCATCTCTAACATATGAATATTAAAGTAAAATAGTATAAAATTATGATAGATTTTTTTTAAAAAAAACCTAAAAATATATATAAATGTATAAAAAAATATAATTTTCCGATGATATATAAATCCTAGCTAATATATACAAACTAGAAGTTGATTATTAATATAGCTACTTTTCTATATATTCAATTAGATGAGATCTCACTAAAAATACTAAATATCATCTTAATATTTTATTTGCATAAAATGAGTCACATACTATTTGTATCTTTTTCATTTCATTATTCATCTTTTAACTGCAATAACAGCAATTAACAATATATAGAAGCTGACATATCTCTAAAATAATTTTTGTTTTATAATAATTTTATTTTGAAAGCGTAAAACAATCTTTAACAATAAATATATTAATAGATTTTTAATTTTCACAAGAAAATGTTTCTTTACAACTTTAGGATAGCAAAAATTGAATTAACTCTTTATATCACAAAATAAATTTTAATTAGAAAACATCAGTAGTTTTTCAATTTTCACAAAGAAAATATATCACTACAACTTCACGATAGCAAAAATCGAGTTAACTTTTTATATCATAAAATAAAATTTAACAATAAAGTATTAATTTATTAAAATATTCATTAAATATATTTAATTATTGAAAATAAAAAAGTTTTTTTATTTTTTTATTTATTTAATTAGATAATTACATAAATGCTCCCTAATTTAGATGGAAATGTTGTCAAAAAAAAAATGATGTGAGGGACTAATTGAAGTAAATTAAAATTATAGGGACTATTTTGTAATTGAGTTGAAACCTCATGGACCAAAATAAATTTTACCCATATTTCCCTCTAAGGGGGGGGGGATTTATATAATTATATAATTAAATAAATAAAAAAACCTTTTTATTTTTAATAATTAAATGTATTTAATGAATATTTTAATAAGCTGATATTTTATTATTAAAATTTATTTTGTGGTATAAAAAGTTAATTTGATTTTTGCTATTCTGAAGTTGTATTAATACATTTTCTTGTGAAAATTAAAAATCAATGTTTTGTTGTTAAAATTTATTTTGTGATATAAAGAGTTAACTCAATTTTTGCTATCCTGAAGGTTGTAAAAATATATTTTACTGTGAAAACTGAAAAGCTATTAATATATTTGTTGTTAAAGGTTGTTTTGTGATTTCAAAAGAATATTGTTATAGAAAATACTCTTATTTTAGAGATCTGTCAACTTCTATATATTGTTGTTATTATAGTTGAAAGACGAATACTAGAATAAGAAAGATACAATCAATATGAGATTCATTCTATGCAAATAAAATATTTAGATGATATTTAGTGTTTTTAGTGGGATCTCATCTAATTGGATATATAAAAAAATAATCCTTCAACTATATTAATAATTAACTAAGGGAGTTCTAATTTATATATGTTAGGACTTATGTATCATTAGAAAATTATATTCTTCGTATATTTGTATATATGTTTAGGTGAATTACAAAAATAAAATTATTTTTTAAAATTTATCATATTTTTATAAAAATAGAAATTATTTTATATTTTATTTCATAATTTAATGACTATTTTGCTTCACTATTTCTATGTTAAGGATGATTTTTTTTTTTAATGTGTTTGAATGAAATATAATGAAAATATGAGTTGGTCATTTCATATATTTTGGTCGAGAATTATTATTGAAAAATGATGTGAGAGACTCACGTATCATACATTCATTATATTAATATTTTTGTCCCCACAAGATGAGCTGTTGGCTAGTGCATGAGGTGTTGTCACAATGAGATATAAGGGTTAAATTCTGGCCAGTAGTCAGGTTCCTGCCCCCTTATGCACTAGTCACTGTTCGGGCTGGCTAGACTAGTCCCCGTGATTTATCTCCTCCGTGTTGGTCTTGGGATGGACTGGAGGGGGCGCTGGAGCGAGCGTTTCGTCTTTTACCACAATTATATTAATATTTTGATTTTATTAACTCACAATAATATTTATTTTAACATTATTTATAAGTCTTACTATCTAAAACGGAACTAGGATATTGATTTGGTACAAATAAATTATGACTATCATTGACGGACACGTTGTAGAGGGTGTCTCTCTCGGTCTAGTTCCGGCGGCAAGGCCGATAATAATGCCATGGTTGAAGCTCTCAGTTTCACAAGCCGTGACGTCATTGTCTGATGAGGCAATGGCCGACGACTCCAGTTCACAAATGTAAGTTTATGTCATCTTTATATATATATTAAATATTTTAATATTTTTTAAAAAATATTAAACTTTTAATATTTATTTTTACTTTAAGTGTAAATGCACTAATGTGAGAATCGAACTCTCACCGCTGAAGCTGAATTGTATAAAATTATACAATTAATCATAATTTCTTTCTTACTGTTTCCTTTTAGTTCCCAGCATTATGGCACCGTTCCCCCTCTCGCATGCGCATAATAATGATACTCAACAACAGCTTTGATATCTATAAACATTATCTTAATAGCAATAATTGTAAAGTAATTGTTTTGAATTCTGATGAAGATGAATAATCTCGCGTAAATTGTTCCACTGGAATCTATTTTCTCGACGGTGGGTGGAGGACAATCCGAGAAAGGAAAGGCCAATTCAGACTGCGTTCAATCGAGCAATAAAGAAGGAAAACAAAGCGGGATAAAGGAAAATGGAATCAGCAAAAAAAAGAAGCAAAAACATCTAATGGCGGAAATCCAGATGGAGGGAGAAGGCTTGCAACGAGACAAAGAAAGCAGAAAGAGAGAGAAAAGAATAAGCCATTATAAAAAGAAAACAAAGGAACCAGCTTTGGAGGGTTGGTCTGCCATTACACTGCATCTGCATCTCTCTCTGGGCAGGAGGAGGGGGAGCGCAGCACCAGCGGAGCAAAAAAGGCGCCGCCTTTATGCTTCTGGCGCTGCTTCTTGCCGCCGCCGCGGCAGTACTGCTGTCGCCGGCGGCGGATGCGTCCGTCGCGTATGATCACAAGGCACTCGTCATCGAGGGGCGGCGGCGGATTCTGATTTCCGGATCCATTCACTACCCCAGAAGCACTCCCGAGGTCTCCCTACTTTACTCTTTACCACAAATGTGGCTTCTTCAAGACTGGATTCCGCTTTCTTGGAGTTCAAACCT
>JBBUKS010473710.1:0-17637 GCA_038050645.1 Hedychium gardnerianum
TTTCCAAGTTCTTTGACTTGAGTTTTCAAAGTGGAATTTTCTTCCTCAAGTTGTTGAACTTGAGTTGAAGTTCCACCTTGAACTGGCTCAGTCAAAGGACATGGGTTAGTCTCTTCCTTAAGAACTTTTACCTCCCTTTGGAGAGACTTAACCCGAATGTTGGACTTAGCTAGTTTACAAGTTAAATAAGAAATTAAATTATATAATTTAGAAACTAATTTAGGACTTACAGTGGGGTTTGTCCCTTCGGAAATGGATATGAATCCATGGCTTCTTTCGAACTCGACTTTTGACTCAGACTCGACTTTGATTTCAGTCTCAGATTCAGAGTCAATTCCCCGTGCTGGTAGGGCAAGGAAGCTAGTTCGGGCTTGAACTTCTTCGTTTGAGTCTTCATATGAGGATTTGTCCCACATTGCTTGTAATGCCTTCTTTCTCCTCTGTTTATTTACATCTTTAAGATAAGGACACTCCAACTTAAAGTGCCCTTTTTGGTTGCACCTGTAGTAGGTTACCTCAGACTTATTCTTCGGAGTTGGGCTTGGTCTTGACTGAGTCCCTTTCGATTGAATAGCCTTCTTGATTTCATGCTTTGATCATCCCTTCTTCTTTTTGTACAACTTTCAAACTAAGTTGACTTGTTTGGCAGTAAGTTCGTTGTGATCATCGGACTCCAATTCGCTTTTGGACTTGGGCTCAAATTGAGACTTGTGCTTTGAATCCTGGGTCTTGATTTTTCCTACAAGCAAGGTAATACCTTTCTCGATCGGCATAGCATTAGACTATTCATGTAATTCGAATTTGAAAATAAATTCGTCTAGTCTAATAATTGATAGATCTTTAGAAACCTTGTAAGCATCTACCATAGATGCCCACAAGGTATTCCAAGAAAATGCATTGAGAGTGTACCTGATTATATCGCAGTTCTCTATTTTTTGGTCGATAGAGTGGAGTCCATTAAGCAGGTCCTGGATCCTAGCGTGTAGCTAGCTTGCTGACTCACCTTCATGCATATTGATGTTATACAATTTATTTTAAATCAGATCACGCTTACTTACCTTTGTGTTGGAAGTTCCTTCGTGTAGTTCGATTAGCTTCTCCCATAGATTTTTGGCGTTGGTGAAGGGTCCGACCCGGTTTAGCTCCTCTTTAGTTAAGCCACACTGGAGGATTTTAGTCTCTTTAGCATTGGCCTCGACCTTACTTCTTGTAGGTGCATCACATTTGTCGCAAGGGAGAGGTACTCCATCTTCGATGGGGAGTGTCAATCTTGTTTGGATAGAGATCCACATCTCCACCTGGGTCTGTAGATGGAACTCCATCCGACCATTCCAGTAATCGAAATCCTCGCTCATGAAGAGAGGAGGGCAGGCAGGACTGTAGCCTTCTTGATGGGCAATGTAAGCATTAATAGAATCTCGCACAAAGAAATGGAAAGAATGTACAAAGACTTTTGTCTTGGATTAGTAGTGTGGGAGAAAAAAATTAACATAATAAAAAAATTGAGTGGTGTTGCACCAACTTTGATTACCAAAAAACTTTCGAACAAAAAACTATATTAGAAGGGGTGATCGCACTAATTCTGATAAAGTAATGAAAAGAATAAAAAAATGAAAAGCAAAAAATTGCTCGAACAGTGGTTTCACCAAATAGGATTGAAAACAACATTAGAGGGGTGGTGAATAGCGCGTATCACTTTTTCACACTTTTTGTAGAAATTCGAGAGTATGCAGCGGAATAAAAAAAAATAGGAAGAGGGACAAGGAAAAATAAAAAGTGGCACGTTTGTTTTTACTAGCTTCATCGCCCGGCGATGGCTAGTCTAAGGCCCGCACCCAAATGAGTGCTTTCGATGAGCAATCCACTATAAGTTCAAATAATTACAATAGATATGTCAAACTTGAAATGCAGTAATTAATAACAATAGTGACAACTAAGAAAGTAGAATCTTGAGCTCTAGTTGTTGGGGCAGCATTATAGTGACGTAGAACAGTTTTTGGAGTAGGGTCTAAGCACGGAAGTCGTATAGAATTCTTGTCCAAAGCTGCTAGTAGAAGTCTTATTTTATTGACCCATCTAGGCACCTCTATTCGTATTATGGCGAATCTATCTGAGTTGATCTGATCGGATTTGAGTTAGCCACGCCTTATCCGCTTCCAGGCACCTCAATCCCCTTTGAGGCGTCTCAAGAGTTGACGTGGCTCGATCAGCCTACTGCGTGACTAGGCTGAGTCTATCCCAACCCAAGTGCCTCAATCCCTTTGAATTCCTGGTTGTTGATGTGCCCGACCAACCAGAGGCTGCCACCTCATCCTACTTCGTACTGAGGTCATTGAGGCGCCTCAATCCCTTTGAAGTGCCTGGTTTGGCTTGAGGCACTTAGATCCTTCCAGGCACCTAGTTTAGTAGTTTTCAAGCTTTAACTTCTACATCACAGAGTTAGAACAAAAAATTATATAATAAATATTACAAATAATGTTCGACAGTCTTGGGGCTATCTGGTTCTGACTTTTGGGTTTTCGATGAAACCCTAGGTCGAATCGACTCCTACTGTTCCCTCAATGGAGAATGCGTCCTCACCTACTTCTCTCAGGAGAGTTTACTTGTTGCCAAATATTTGGACCTCCATACTGTTTGGACTTTTGCTCAGCATCCGATCTTGACCTCCGAGACTTTTCGCTAGATGTTCGATCCTCAACCCGCCTAGACTCCTGCCTGGTGTCCTCAACCCCAAGGGCTTTCCGCCTAGTGTCCATGACCCCTAGGACTTCTTCTAGGTGTCCTTGATCTACCAAGACTTCTGCCCAGTTCCTCGATCTAGGACTTCGTTGCCCAATCTCCCTGATTAGGTCTTCTTTCCTAGCCTTTACTAGGACTTTCACCTTGCCTAAGTTCCATTAGGACTTTCTTCTTGAGCTTCCTGCACACTTAGTCAAACTTGTTAGATAACAACAAACCTTAACTTTGAACCTTTGTCATCTATCAAAACATAGTTCGATTAGCAGGTGCTTCCAGCCCAACAAATTACTCTTTAAATCTTAGAATTTAGGAAATCTACTCCATAACAAAGGAGTCACAAGCAAGAGATAAGAAATGAAGCATTCTTATAATCCAATCATATAGTAGAGAAGAAGAGATGTTTATCGATGCTTTGTCAATCTTCTTAGATGGAATCCTTGCTCCAGAGGTGGACGGATCATGAAAATCGACTAGGAAATAGACCTCATAGGTTCTCACGAAGGGGAAACCTTTCCTCCACTTGAAAAGGGGATCTTAACCCTTTTTATAGACCCACGCTTGTACCTCTTCGCCACATGGTCATGCTTACAAGGCAAGGCCATGCCATGGGAACTTCCAGGAAAAAGGCACGGTCCTGCCTAAAGGGCATGACCTAGCCGTGGGTACAAGCTTGGAGAAGACACGGTCATGCCTTTTGGCATGGCATGGATGTGAGATCTTCTGGAATTATTTTGTTGAAGCTCTTGAGAAGGAATGACCATGCCTTTTGGCACAGCCTAGATGTGGGAAGTTCTGAAGTTTTGCTAGATGGAGCTGTTGAGGATGCACTGTCATGCCTTTTGGCATGGCCTGGACGTGGGAGCTTCTGGTCCTTCCGGTGAAGGCTCTTGTGGAGGCACGAAGGTTCTGGAGTTCAACTGGATGGAGTTACTAAGGTGGCACGGTTGTGCCTGTGAGGCACGACCTTACTTGGCTTGGAATGGCACGATTGTCCCTTGAAGAGGCATGACCCTATTAGCTGGTTTTGCTCCCCAAGCTTGCTCCAAAGTCCATTTATCTCCATTTTTGCTCCAAATGGCATCTTGTTAATCAAAATACAAAGAGAGCAGATCTCTGAACTAAATGAGTAAAAGCATAATAATATAATGAGATAGGGTACGATAATATAGATCATAATCAATGAAATACAAGTAGATGTACAACAAATAATATATAAAAGTATATATAATCTATGCACATCACACCCCTAGACTTAAACCTTTGCTTGTTAACTCAAGTAAAATCCTGCAATCTAGATTCGTGTGGCAATAAGATGCATCATAATGCCTAGTGAGTCAAGTTCATCCTATCATATAGTTTCATTTGTGAGCATGATACAAGAATTGTTTGAGAATGACCTACATAGAAGTTCTCTGTGCTCAGTGTAATAAGTGGCTTAACATTTCAAGTGTTAACTCCAAGCCTAGTTAATTCATCATATAATTGTGTTCCTTGTGCCTCCGGCTATAGGCACTTACCTGCCACACGCATGGTTCATTCATCTCAAACTACATAAGGTCTCAAAGGATATATTGGATAAAGAGAAACATAACAATTATTTTCCCAGTAACCTAACTCGGTCTCAAAGAGGTAACTTGCTAGTTTCCACTCACGACAACTATTTTTATTCCCTTAATCATTTTTTTTGGTGCTTACAAGATGTGACATTATGTAGGAATAGAATAAGTAAAGGGAATTTGATTTTTCCAAATGAGTTGGTGTGATCCGAGTTTCTCCAGTAATCAAAATGTAACCTTAGAAACACAAGTACTAGTCCAGTTTTATGAATCATGACTATTTTCAGATGTATCTACTATCAAAGTAAAGTATGGTATAAAGAGATCCTACGACTATGTAAATTCTCAAACTCTTCAAATAAAACAATGCTCATTTCATATAACTATGGGAAGGAAAAAGTAGATCACTAAGCATAATATCACATAAATCACATTAATATGAAAATCTAGAATAAGTGTGTTAATATTTTTGCGAGAAGAACAAGTTATGCTATAATATGATGATGATGCAACTAACATTCCATAGAAATAAAACAAACTAACTCAAGCATACAAGCGAAATCAAATTGAAACACATGCAGAAACAAGAATATGTACATATGTACAACCCCCACCCCCACCCCCTCGACTTGGACATTTCATTGTTTCCAATGAAAAGAAACTCAATATGGTGGATGTGGGCAAGGAAGAAATCTTGGTACACGAGGTAGGTTGCTAAGATCCTCATGATACTGATAAAGACTAGCAACCTACTGCCTCATCACATCCAATGAATGCCTAAACTCCTCCCTGGCCCACTCCCGATACTGATGGTCAAAGAAATTAGAAACCTAGCCCTGAAACTTCTCTGTCCTCCTAAAATGAGCATGCACCTCCAAGTACTGACCTTGAGTCATAACAACATGCCCTTCCAAAAAATGTTGGTGGGTAACATGCTCCTCATGGAGAATATCCAAAGAGGCACGGAAGTCAGAAAAGTTAAATCCAGAATGAATCGTATCGCCATAAGCGAAAGAGTATCTAGTCGGCTCTTGTCTGAAGGAAGAGGGTTCTATCATATCAACAATGGGAGGGGCATCAACGGGTGGCCTACCTCTAATAATCCAATTGGAGGGATTTCTAATTGAAGTGCGTTAGATAGGAGAAGAGGAAATTCATTCTTCCTAATAAACTATACCCTCTCTCCTCCCGACAAATCATTTTCATCGCCACACAAGTATCAATATCGATCTTGGAGCTACCATGAATAATGTCTAACCCAAATAGCTAGCAACCTAAGTTTGCAGCGATGTATGTAATCAACCCGCCCAATACTATAGTACTCGAAGACGCCTTACTGGATCTCATTAGGTTTTGAAAAAAAATGAAAACACAAATCAAATTCTACCTCATTCAACATGACCCAAAAGCAATAATGGTCTACTTTCCATACTACACCGTCGCTATCACCATGACCAAAAATGGTCTTACTCATAACACTGTGAAGGTAGAGAAAAATTGGGTTTTGAAGAGAGGAGGCCTTTGAACGAGATGGGTCATAGGGTTCATTTATCTCGTCAATTTCACTCCAAAATTTATTACCATTAAAAGAGCAATCAAACCTATGAGATACATCAATAGGCAAACCAAGACAATTATTGAAATCAAGGAGAGACCACTCATAGTCATGATTCATTAAACGGAACTAATCTTCCCATCATCATTGCTATTAGAAGCAAAGTGGGTATCTATGGAACTAAGGAATTCAAGAGTAATCATAGGGACTAATCCTTTTCTACATAGGTATAAGTATGGAGAATAAGAAGATGAATATGTTCTAGGGACATTATCTAACATCATAGTGAAATAGAAAGCCTAGAATTTTCCCACAAACCTTCTCAACCCTCTCAACCTTCCTCAATTCTCTAGCAACCAACACTCTCTCTCTCACACATACTCTCTCTCTCACACTTTCTCTCTGATTCACAAGATTTCACACAATTTGATAGTCTAGATAACTTACTTCATAGATTCACTAGTAACTAAACTTCATTCCCTGTGGATTCGATACTTTTTATTACTGACAACGTAATCGTGTACTTGCGAGAGCGTAACAACTATCCAGTCTTAACATTTAGATTTCTAGTGAAATCCTAGGTCGGACTAATGCCTACTGTTCTCTCAATGGAGAACACGACCTCACTTACTCCTCTTAGGAGAATATACATGCTGCCAAACATCTGATCCTCTAGACCTGTTTGAACTTTTCTCAGCATCCAATCTTGACCTTCGCCTCTTCCCTCTAGACGTTCAGTCCTCGACCCGTCTAAACTTTTGCCTGGTGTACTTAACCCCCAGGGCTTACCGCCTAGTGTCCTCATCCCCTAGGACTTCTGCCCGACATCCTCGATCTGCCAAGTCATCTACCCAGTCACCTAGACTAGGACTTCCTTGTCCAGTCCACTCAACCAGTACTTCTTCTCAATCCAACCGACCAGGACTTCTTTGCCTAGCCTCAACTTGGACTTTCTGGTGAGTTACCTGTACACTTAGTCAAGCTCATTAGATCAATAATAAGCTTAACTTTGAATTTTTTTTCCAACATCAAAACACAGGTTAGATTAGTTGATGCTTCTAGCACCAACAAAGATGACACAAATCGAGATGAGCGGAGCTAGAGAACTCGCTGTATGGCATTGTTCCTTGCCACTACTGGCAGAGGGGCCAGTTGTAAGGATGGTCAGAGGTTGCAAAGAAACCTCCGATAATAAGGTGAGCCAACGGTTGGCCCAACCGGTGTCGGACCAGCCTTTGGGCTGCTATTCGACTAGGGCGGTGGCTACCGGATCTGCGCTCCTACTCCGATGTACTTGCCATTTGGCGAGGATGAGCTGGATGGCGAGAAGGTGGCTGGTCGGTGGTCTTGGCAGGAGGCACAAGGAGATGATCTCTCCTTATGGTCGACGACAAAAGAAGAAGAGGAGGAAAGAAGAGATGCTTTGGAAAACCTAACTCTTAGGTTTAATCAAAAACTCATTGAATTGATTCTCTCCTTATGGGAGAGTATTTATAATCTCATCTCAATGACTTGGGGAGAAAATCATCTCCTAAGCCCAAACCCAAGCCATTAAGCCTTAACCAAAACACAACCCAATAGGCTCTTGGATTGGTTCAAGACTAAACCACTTGGTTCAATAACTAAACCAAACCAATTTAGTTTATTATTAAACCAATTTGGTTTATTATTAAACCAAATAGGATCCTTCATATCTTCAAAAGACATGGTCCATCTATGCTTCCATTCCGAAAAAAACTTTCCATATTTACCATTTGTCTCATTTAACCAAACTTTATCCCTCTTGATATGAGAATTCAATTCTCTAACTCGTTTTAAGTCTTTCGGATAAACTCGTAGTGCGTGTGACCTTATAGGTTCTCGATTATGTTAGTCATTCATAATTAACCATTTAATTATGAATAGATCATGAGTGGCACCTAGTAGTGATCATGACCCTAAACTTAAACTTTTGCTTGTCCTTAAGCAAAAACCTACAATCTAGATTCATGTGGCAATAAAATGCATCATAATCCCTAGTGAGTCATGTTAATCCTATCATATAGTTTCCTTGATGAGCTGAGAATGGCCTAAGTAAAAGTTCTTTGTGCTCGGTGTAATAAGTGGCTTAATATTTCAGTGTCAACTCTAAGCCTAGTCAATTCCTCATCTAACTATGTTCCTTATGCCTCCAGCGATAGGCACTTACCTGCCACACGTATGGTTCATCCCTCTCATACTACACATGGTCTCAAAGGATAGTTCAAAATTAAGAGAAACATAATAGTTATTTCCCCCAGTAACCTAACTCGGTCTCAAAAGGGTAACTGGTTAGTTTTCACTCACGACAACTATTTTTATTCCCTTATTCAATCATTTTTTTTTGTTGCTTGCAAGATCAAGATGTAGCACTAGAACAAATGTAGGGATTTTGATTTTTCCAAATGAATTGACGTGATCCAAGTTTCTCCAATAACCAAAATGTATTTGAGAGATGACCTTAGAAGAACATGTACTAGTCCATTCTATGAATCATGACTATTTTTGAATGTATCTTCTATAAAAGTCAAGCATAGTTTAAAGAGATCCTAAGACTAGGCAAATTCTCAAACTCTTCAAATACAATAATGCTCATTTCATGCAACTATATATAGGAAAAAGTAGATCACTAAGTATACTAGAACATAAATCACACAACATGAAAATCTAGAACAAGCGTGCTAGTATTTTTGCAAGAAAAATAAGTCATGCTATAACATGATGATGATGCAATTGAAAAAGTTAAGATACCTTCTGACCTTCTTGGCAATAATTCTTGGTCTTTCATCAAATATGCTCTCCTTCAAAGGCTCGTTAAGATGTCATTCATGTGATTGTTGTGCAACATACTTCCTGCCAACAACATGCTCAAAAAAGAATTGGTTAGTAGCTTTAGATAAATCTAATAAAATCTTACCAATACCAATCTCCAAAAAGAGTAAATCATCGAACATGGATTCAGGTGGCTCAGGTGGTGGTGTCACTAAAATAGGTGATTCTTGGGTCTTTTGCCTCTACTACACAAGTTCCTACACTTCTAACATGAAGAAATTCAATTCCTATAATATCCATAGTTTCAAGTGGTTATGAGACCAAAGGAAGTGATTCTTAGGTCATTGCTTCCACAGTACAATTCTCTACACTTTCATTCACAACATTATCATATGCAGGATATAATATATCAATATCAATAACACCATGATTATCAACAACATCGGAAGACACAACTAAATCTTCTTTTTCAAATGATTCTTTTGTGCCTTTATCCTCTTCGTCCTGGTTATTTTGAGTTTCAAAAAAAATCATCAATATTTCTAAATCTTTGAGATTTGGAGGTATTTGAATTAGGGTAGTGCACTCCTTTGTCAAAGTCTTAATTTCATGTTTCCTCAAGCTCATCTTTATTATCTTCACTCATCCTAGATTCCTCCCAAGTTGATAGTTGAACTGACATTCCAGAATATAATGAGTTTATGTTAATGCACTTAGCATTCATTTGCTTGATTTTTTCATGCATTTGAGCTTATGAGTCTTGGAAGTTTTATGTCATTTTCAAAAAAATTTCCATCTAGGACGAAGATTAAAATTCCATAGCTTGTCCATAGTTACATTGTCCCTGATTGAGGCTAAAAAAATTTGAGGGTTCCTCCAACAGGGGCTGTGAGTGTGTGAATATAATGAGGCCATTACATTAAACTTTTTGGTGAGATTATCCAATGATGTTTCCAAATTATGTATCCTGATGTAGTTGTCCATTACATTAAACTTTTTGGTGAGATTATCCAATGATGTTTCCAAATTATGTATCCTGATGTAGTTGTCAAATGTATGACCTATTTATTCACAAGCTTTGCAATAATATTATTCTGGCTACTGATTGTAGTTGGGGAAGACACCCCATTTTTCTTCATGTATTCTATGTGAACGGTCAAATATTCTTGGAAAATTATCGTTCACATGATTTGTTGCACCACAAGTTTCACAAAATATATTAATAGAATTCACAATATTAATTTGGTCGAACCTTTAAATTAGAGCATACATCTTTACGTTCAAGGAGAACAAGTCCATCTAAAAGATAATAGTCAGAAAAAGATAGACATGTAGTAATAAACATCTAGCATAAAAGAAGAAAGAAAAAAAATACAGAAAAAGAAAGAAGTCTAGATTAACTAAATTGCTTATCAACTAATGTTAATCAAAAATAGTCCCTTGCAACGGCGCTAAAAACTTGATCGTCTCACTGCAAGTGCATGGTAGAGTCTTTAAGTAATAAAATATCAATACATAGAGACTATTGATTAAGCACTAGTCAAGTTTGTAAAACAAGTTATCTAGATGATCGAAAGTTGGTTGATCATGAATGTAAGAGATTGAGAGAAAGGGCTTAAGAGAGGAAGAGAGGAAGAGATAAAGAGAGAGAGAGAGAGAAAGAGTTGAGCACTAGAGAGAGTTGGTTAAGGGAAGGCAAGTGGTCAAGGGATAAGGTTGGAGTTAGGGGAATGATTCTAGGATATCGGTTTCACGATGATGCTAATTGATGTCCCTAGTACATGTTCACTTCCTTACCCTCCATGTTTACACTCTTGTAGATATTCTAACCAAATTACCAGTATAACCCCGTGAAGATCACACCGAAGTGTTTACACCATTTACTTTCAATGCCACTAAGTAGAAGAGGTAACATAAAAAGTTCGGTTAAAGGACTACTCTCTGTCACTAAGGGCTCCGTGGTCATACAATCTAGATTACACAAGTCACTTCCTAACATTGAAATGGTGAAAACTCATTAAACTCTAATTAGCTAATCCCTTATGGAGATTTGGCCCCATTTCATGGCGATGACTTTAGAATGTCTGGTTAAAGGACTACCCCTGTTACTAAGGGCTCCCCGGTCGTAAAACCTAGAGCATCTCCCGTACATGGTGACCAATCCTTCATATCCACATGCATTCACCACACACACATTACATCAAACACATACTAGGCATAATACACATGAAACAAGTCATAAGAACTTCATAAAATAAGGAAATTGGCATATCCATAGTTCATACATCAATATCACATTATAATTACTTCCAACATCCTAAAATTCAGAGGACTACTCTATAGTAAATGAAATACACCCAAGAGACAAAGAAAATAGCAATCTACAACTCAATACATGAAATAGAAAGAAGAGAATGTTTATCAATGTGATGCTAGTGACTTTGGGAGAGTCTCCTTGCTACGGAAGTGGATAGAGCATTGAGATAGATGAAGATGATAGCTCCAGAGTTTCCCCCTAAGGGGAGAATCCTCTCCCATGGAAGGGGGTAGAGCCCCAAACCAAAGATGGGTCAAGTAAGGGTTTGCTTGACGCTTTTATAATTCCCACAAATGGTCTAAATCTACCAAGTTTGTTAGTCTCTGCCAAAATAGATCTTTCTATGAAGTGTTTATGAATTGTTCCATATATGTGATGCCTTGCTTGTGCTTGATTTAATGTGTATGTGAAATATTTGCATGTGGATATGAAGGATTGTCACTATGTAGAGGGGATTGCTCTAGATTGTATGACTGGAGAGCCCTTAGTGACAGAGGGTAATCCTTTAACCCGACTTTCTAGAGTTATCACCTTGAATTGAGGGAAATTCTCCATAAGGGATTAGCTAACTATAACTTAATAGGTTTTCACCATCCTGTGTTAGGAAGTGTCTTGTATAATATAGACTGTATAACCAGGGAACCCTTAGTGATAAAGGGTAATCCTTTAACTGGACTTTCTATATTACCTCTTATACTTAGTAACATTTGGAAGCAAATGGTGTAAGCACTCTGGGGTGATCCTTACGAAGTCACACCGGTAATTTGGTTAGAAACCCCTACAAGGTTGTAAACATGGAGGATTAGAAAATGAATAGTTCATAGCACATTAACTAGCAATAATATGAAACTGAAGTCCTAGGATCACCTTCTCAAACCATCTTCTCTCTCAACAATCAACCTCTTCCATCTTGGACCTCACTCTCACTCTCTCATTTTCTCTCTCCTTCTCTAGTTGACAAACTTCCACAACCAACTCGATTATCTAGATAATTCGTTGTGCAGACTCACTAGTGCTCAATCCTTAGTCCCTATGGGATCGATATTTTTTATTACTTACGACTTAACCATGCACTTGCGGTAGCGATCAACATTTTGACTTATGAAGAGATATATATAATACCTCTTCATGAAGAAAGAAAATTAATTCGTTGCAAAACTCTATTGAAGTGTTGCCCCTTGTCCTCTTGTTGTCACCGAACACCAAGAAGTCGTCGCCCCCTTTTTGGCTATCATCCTTCTTGTGCCATCGATCATCTCTAGCCATCGGACACCCTTGGTGAAGCCCCCTTCGGCCGAACCTTCTCTTGGTTGCAAAGAGTTGGACGAATTCTCCCTTTTGGTCAAAACTTCTAGTTTGGTCGAACCTCTCTTTGGCCGGCCAATTTTTGGGTTGACCTCTTCTCTTCGGTTCATGTCGTCTACTTCCTTTGGCTAGTACCAAATAGAGATGTGGCTTGTTGCTTGTGAAGTTGTCTCGAAGAAAGTTTAGTGTGGATATCGATAAAGGCAAGTCTTGTTAGGCTTGCTAGTTGATGTCATTTCTGTTAAACGTCATCAGTCAGGTATTCCATAAATACAACTATTTTTAATCTATGATTATGTCTTATGCATGTGTGGTCTTGTTGTTTGGGGAATGCATGTAAAATTCATAAAATTGTTTCACTATCACTGCATGTGTTTTATTGAAAACACATGTCTTTGCATGCCAAAAAACCCAACAGTGGTATCAAAGTCATTTGTGTTTCAACATAGATCATAGATCTTTTTTTTTCATGTCGTAGGTTGTCGTATATTTTATTGGAAAATTAGGAAATTTTGGATATGAAAATTATTTCCTAATTCGATGTATAATTTCTACTTTTGGAAATTGTTTCTTAATCTGTTAGGAAATTTCAATTTTAGAAATTATTTCCTAATATGTTAGAAAATTCCAATCTTGTAAATTATTTTTTAATCTAATTAAGGAATTGGTGTTTATGGATTCTTCATGATATTTTGTTTCTTAATTAATTTATGACAACTATGTCATGATTGATGTCATGATTATGCCATTTTATTTCATGTAGATAGTTTATAATTTTGTATACTTTATTTGCATGTAATTGATGAGACCTAAATTAAGTAAATTCCTTATTCAAATTTTAAAGCTTACACTTTCCATTAATATGGTAAGAACCATAATTTAAATTCTTGTTTGGTTTGTTGGACTCACTCCAAGCCTAACTTGAAATCAGACTTGTTACCATTGACATATAATCTCATGATTAAGGGGTTGGCTTTAACTTGAAGCATTAATTTATTGGACTCACTTCAAGGTTAATGTGGAGAGAAGTGAAGTTGTGTGCTTTGCATATGATGTATATATGTTCATGAGTTAATAACCTGATGTTTATGCAAATATCAATTATTGATAGTATAATGTGATAGTTATATATGTGATATATGATTGGTATATTTGATACCTACCACTAGAACTAAGAATGACTTATTGGACTCACTCTAAGGTTATTCTTATCTATAGTGGATATCAACCCACTTGGAGAAAATCTACCATCTCTTGAATTCAAAGTAAGGGATCTTGAATTTGATAAGTAAGTGGAATTCTTTTTTATGGATGTGAATTGTTTGCATGTCATTTTTAATTAAACTCTCTTATACACTCAATTTTCTATTTCCAGGTTATTAGATTAAACATGTCTTCTTTGAATTTGCGCTCGATTTTGGAAACAAACAAACTGGCAGGGCCAAACTTCTTGGATTGGCTTCGAAACCTGAGAATTATTCTCAAAGTTGAAAAGATTGCCTATGTCCTTGAAGAGTCTCTTCCCACAAGTCTGGTGGATGATGCAACTTCTGACCAAATATTGGTCCATCAAAAGCATGCAACAAATAATGAGCTTGCAAGTTGCATCATGCTAGCTTCGATGTCTCCTGAACTACAAAAACAACATGAGCATATGGATGCTTATATTATTATTTATCATCTTCGTGAATGGTTTTATAAGCAAGCGAGGTCTCCATGCTTCCCTTTCGCCCAAAGATGTAGGATGGTTCATTTGTGGTGTAATATGTACTAAAAATGAATGACTACATTAAGCGGTTGAGATCACTTGGATTTGTGATGGATCATGAGTAAAATATTGATTTAATTCTATATAATTTGTCTGATAATTACTCACAGCTTGTGATAAACTATCAGATGAACCATCTAGAATCCATAATTCTCGAGTTGATCAACATTCTTAAGACAGTGGAGCCATCAATTAAGAAAGAACCAAAAACTGTATTGTTGTTTGACTCTTCTAAGAAAGGTTCTAAGAAGAGGAAGGCAAAGACTCAAGCAAAAAGGAAGAAGGCTAAAACAGAATAACCGGCTCCAAAGGGCCCATGTCACCACTGCGGTAAAATGGGACATTGGAGAAGAAACTGCAATATTTATCTTGAGTCATTGAAGAAGAAGACAACATCCAATGCCCTATCTAGTTCAGGTATTTTCATTATTGAATGTCATACTATTTCTTATGACACTTGAGTATTGGATACAGGATGTACCTCACATATATGTAATGTCATACAAGAGCTAAGGAATAATATAAGACTGGTCAAGGGAGAATCAAATCTGTAAGTTGGCAATGAAGTAAAAGTTGTAGCTATAGCCATCAAAACTTCTTTGTTGAAACTCCCTAGTAGACTAGTTTTGGAATTAGATAATTGTTATTATGTTCCTTCATTAATAAATAATATTTTTTCTATTTCTTGTTTAAATAAAAAATATTTCCATTTGATTTTAGTAACAATCGTTGTTATATAACTCTGAATGGTATTCTTTATGGAACTGGAAAATTATGCAATGGAATCTATGCGTTAGATGTATTCAATATTGAAATGAGCAACAAATGCGCTCGAAGAGATGATCAATTAACCTTTTACGTGTGACATTGTCAACTTGGCTATATAAGCAAGAAGCGCATGACCAAATTGCAAAAGACAGGCATTTTGGAATCTTTTGAATTAGATTTATTTGATACATGTGTTTCATGCTTAAAGGCCAAGATAATTAAGTTACCTTTTAAAGGAAAAGGTGAACTAGAGTGTGATATACTGGGCCTTATACATACTAATGTATTTGGGCCTATGTCAACTCATGCATAATATGCGTAGATTATATATGTTTTTAGACATTTTATGATGCACATCTACTTACATTTCATTGACTATGATCTACATTATCACACACCATTTTATCATATTGTCATGCTTTTCATTGACATAATGCATTTTGGAGCAAAACGGAGTAAATGAAGAGTTGAGCAAGAAGCAGAGTGGAAAACTTAGCAAGGAGCAAAGAAGCCGGGGACAAGGCCTTTAGCCGTGCCATCCAAGTACGATCATGTCTTAGTCCCAGCAGGAACCAAGGCCACGATCGTGCCTTCTAGGCACGACCGTGTGTGATTCTAGGAGACTTCAGCCAGGGGTCGTGTCTTGCCTCCAAGACCTTCTTAAACATGGGTCATGCCAACAGATATGGCCATGCCTCCAGCCAATAGGAATCTCCACTTCTGGTCGTGCCTTACAGGCATGTGCATGTGTCCAGAAGGCAGGAGTCGTGCCCCCTACCTATAAAAGGGGATATTTTCCCCTTTGTGAGGGGGAGGGTTTTCTTCCCTTCAAGGGATCCGACAAGGTCCAACCACCAACATTTCTAGGGCTCTCCACCGACGATCTGAGGCTGTCTTCTCCTCTCCATCCATCATCCAAGCAAAGAGAGCGCTCCCAAAGATAGAGACTTCATCCAGCTAAACATTTCTTCCCCCTTTCTTTAGATTAGGGTGTAGAATGTTTACCTTCTTATCTTTGTGCTTTCTCTCTTTGTTTATGGAGTATATACTTTGCATTCTAGGATTAGGGAGTAACTATGATGTGATTTGGGATGTATGAACTATGGGTATGTCAATTTCCTTATTTCTATGAGATGTTTACTTCTTGTTCTATGTGTGTGGTGCATTGTACATGTTTAATAAAATGTGTATGTGACTAATGCATGTAGATGTGAAGGATTTGTTCCTATTTTAAGATGGATACTAGATTGGATAATCGGGAGATCCTTAGTGACAAAGGATACTCATTCAACCAAACTTACTATGTCCTTAGTGACAAAGGGCATCGACACTTACCCATTTCTAAGGTTAAAAGACCTTGAAATAGGGACTAATCCTTGGCTACATCGGTGTAAGTATGGAGGATAAGGTGATGAACATATTCTAGGGACATTATCAAACATCATAGTGAAACTAAAATCCTAGAATTGCTTCCTAAACTAATTTTTCCAATTCTCTTACATTCACTTCTTCCTAGACCTTGACCTCTCACACTCTCTCTCCCTCTCTCTTTCTTAAGTTCACAAGCTTTCATCAACATTTCGATTAGTCTAGCTACTTGCTTCATAGACTCACTAGTGTGTTAGTCCATAGTCCTTGTGGGATCAATAATCTTTTATATTACTGACTATATAATCGTGCACTTGTAGGAATGTAAACAATGCACGAGGAGGTTATAGCCACTTCATTACCTTTATCAATGATCACTTATGATTTGGGTATGTGTATCTGTTAAGACACAAGTCTGAGGCTAATATGCGTAGATTATATATGCTTTTAGACATTGTTTGTTGCACATCTACTTGTATTCCACTGAATATTACCTACATTATCACACTTCTTCTCATATTATTGTCATGCTTTTACTCATTTAGTTCAGAGATCTATTCTCATTGTATTTTGATTGACAGGATGTGATTTGGGGCTAAAAGAAAGTGAATTGTACATTGGAGCAAGCTTGGGAGCAGAACCAGAAAGCATGGTTGTGCCTCTTTAGGGCACGACTGTGCCCAGCTCCAAGACCAGGCCTTGCCAAAAGGCACAGTCGTGCCTGCTCAGGAGGACTCCAACAAACTTCCAGATCAACTCATCACTTAGGCCGTGCCAAAAGGCATAGTCGTGCCTTCTCAGAACCACTCAGCATGCTTCCAGATCAACTCATCACTTAGGCCGTGCCAAAAGGCACCCCCATGCCAAACCTAGCCACATGGGCCATGCCTCACAAGCACGACCGTGTCTTATGAGGATAGCCCAGCTGGTTCCAAATCAAGTCAACAGTTAGGCCATGACAAAAGGCACAGTCGTGTCATTTTCCTGGTGCTTCTTTCATGATGGTCACGTGCTAGGGCACAACCGTGCTCTATTTTCTAGGACACTCCACACCCTAGTCGTACCTCATGGCACGATCGTGTGGCATGGAGGCATGGCCGTGTGGGGCCTATAAAAGGGGCTCAAGATGAGAGGTTTTCCCTTCGTGGGAACCTACGAAGTCCATTTCCGCTTCGATTTCGACGATCCATCCACTTCCGAAGCAAGGATTTCATCTGAAGACAACGGGGATACCTAGATAAGCATTCCTTCTTCTCCATTCTTGCTTTGGATTGTAAGAATGCTATATTTCTTGGCTTCGTCTTGTTTCTCCATTGCTTTGGAGTAGATTTCATAGATTCTAGGAATTAGAGAGTAATTGTGATGCGATGTTGATGTATATACTATGGATTTGCCAATTTTCTTATTCTATGAAGTGTTTATGACTTGTTTCATGTGTGTGATGCCTTACTCTTGTTTGATTTAATGTGTA
>JBBUKS010473734.1:0-17633 GCA_038050645.1 Hedychium gardnerianum
CTGTATTATAGTATTTGCCTTTATGTGATGCTCATTTCATCATGTGTGTGATACTCATATCATTTTGCACTACATATCATTGCATGATGACGACCATTGTCTCTATTGTAGTTGAGAGAGTCGTCAGTCATATTCCTGCTAGCTTGGCCACTTAGGTAGTGGTCTGGAGTGGAGCAGTTGTCTTGTCCTACCGCTCGACCACTTAGGTAGTGGTAGCTAGAGTGTGATCAAAGTCACCGTCCTGCCCCTCTCGGCCACACAGATGTCATGGTAGCTAGAGAGGTACGCCGGAGTGACCATGATTTGCATATACATTTGATGTGTGTTGCATATGCATTTGATTATTATTGCACTTGCATGAGATGACTATGCATTTGATGGACCTATGTATATATATATATATATATAAGTTTATTTACCCATGTCTGAGATGGTACCATATGTTGGAGTTAGGTCTTATACCTGATACATGACTGATTTAGAATGGTAAACCTATATTGTTATGTTGGTTAGAGATGTTGGACTATATCATTGTAGAGTTATTATTATGTATGATACATGGTCATATTTATGATAGAGTATCTTCTACGAGATTGTATGTTCCCTTGATCTCTTATTATTTTATTATCATACACTATCTTTCGTATACCCGCGGAGTCATTTAGACTCACCACCCTTTTGTAAATGTTTATTTTCTCAGGTATCAGCTAGATCTTTTGTCTGTCGCCGGGAGAGTCCAGTCTGCCTGTCCCGAGTCTCCGGAGGACTTTGATTTTCCGTATCACATTTTGGTACTGGTTATTTCATTTTGGTTTATGTTATAGTATTATAATAAGTGCACCATGTTTATTTTGAGTATTCTCTGTTATTTGGTCATGGACTTTTGTTAGTGATGTAATCGTGCCAACACGCATATTAGATTGTTATTTGTGTTTTTGGTTGTTCCTTTTATACGTTCGGTGGATTTGGATACATTAACTGCATGGTTTGAGTTATTTTATTTACTATATGGTTGTAAATACCCGTGTGGGGTATTTTTATATTACGTAACAAGATATTGTCAGACGTACACGGGAGGTGTTGTCCATTTTTCAATGGATAAATATACTCCCGAGGCGTAACACCATTGATTAAGTAGATACAAAATAGAGTGAAACATTGAAGTTTCAATAGTTTTTAATTTTGTGTCAATCTTTGAAAAATGAGAGTTATTTTCATAGAAAACTATTTTCTTGATAGAATATGGTATAAATAATGTCTTTGTGAAATTTCATGATTTTTAGAATTTCATAAAATTATTTATAAGTTTTTGAAATTAAATCTGAAATTGATTTTAGAAATCAGAAACTCCAATCGATTAGGCACTATTGTCAATCGATTGGAGGTGCCTTTCCGCGAGTACAGAAGTTCACAAAATCGATTAGGTGATCAATTAGGCAGTGGCGTAATCGATTTGAACCCAACTTCAATTGATTAGCAATGGCCGGAATTGATTGGTAATTGAAACCAATCGATTGACAATGTTGATCTTCGGCTAAAATGTCTGATTTCAACAGATTAGGCCATAATTAGTCAATTTAACTATCTCGAACCCTATGAAATGCTTGGAAAAATATATAAGAGTAACTTTCTTGATGAATGTAAGAAAGGAATTGTTAAAAGAGACAAATTTAGAGTTAAGGAGGATGTTTGGATTTAAGTTTGAATCTTTAATTTATTGACTTTATTTTGAGTTTTCCTAAAGATTTAGGAACTCAAAATCATTGTTGGTGCAATCAATGATAGAAGTTGGATCATGCTTTGAGGGGGAGATTTTCCTTTAAAGGCATGAAATGTAATTCTTATTAAGGATGAGGAGAGAATAGAAGGTTGAGAACCTTCATTGTGATGAATGCTCTAGGTTAAGCATTAGAGGTGTTGAAGATTGGAAATCTTCATTGTGTTGAAATAATGAAAGGTATGAGATTTTCATTTGAGGAGTAAATCTCTGGGAGAGATTTTTCGCTTGAGAAGAGACTCTTGGAAAGAACTTTTTGATGTGTGTCAAAGGAGGAGAAAACTATAAGGGTTCAAGTTAGGAAACTCTCATTTATACTTTGACATGGGATGAATAAGAGAGTTGGGCTAATATGGGTTAGCCTAACTTAAACATATTGTCAAACATAAAAAAGGGAGAGATTGTTGGCGCAATTGTCCCCATGTCAAGGGTTGACCAGGTTGACCAAGCTCGGGATGGCTCATGTTTGTGTTTAGATGTTTAATCAATATGTTTGTGTGAAATCAAGTAGGTCAAAAATTGACCGAATACTTGAAAATGATGCAAGTCCTAGTGGGACTAGGCAAAGGGAAGTCTTAATTGGGAACTAGGTTAAGTCCAAGATAGTGTAGCTGGGAGCTAAACACTTGGCATAATTGAAGTCCTAGTGGGACTAGGAAAAAGGAAGTCCTAGTTGGGAACCAGGTAAACATAGTTGAGAACTAGATTAAGTCTAAGGTGGGTTAGCTGGGAACTAAACACATGGCACAACTAAAGTCCTAGTGGGACTAGGTAAAAGGAAGTCCTGGTTGAAAACCAGACAAACCTTGTTGGGAACTAGGTTACGTCAAAAGTGGGTTAGCGTGAGCTAAACACTTGGCATAAATGAAGTCCTAGTGGGACTAGGCAAACCTAGTTGAAAACTAGGTTATGCCCAAGGTGGGTTAGCTGAGAGCTAAGCACATGGCACAAGGTGAAGTCTTAGTGGGACTAGGCAAATCTAGTTGGAAACTAGGTTAAGTCCAAGGTGGGTTAGCTGAGAGCTAAACACTTGGTACTAATGAAGTCCTAGTGGGACTAAGCAAACCTAGTTGAGAATTAGGTTAAGTCCAAGGTGGGTTAGTTGGGAGCTAAACACTTAGCACAAGGTAAAGTCCTAGTGGGACTTAGGCAAACCTAGTTGAGAACTAGGTTAAGTCCAAGGTGAGTTAGTTGAGAGCTAAATACTTGGCACGAATGAAGTCCTAGTGGGACTAAGCAAATTTAATTGGGAACTAGGTTAAGTCCAAGGTGGATTAGCTGGGAGCTAAACATTTGGCACAAGGTGAAGTCCTAGTGGGACTAGGCAAACCTAGTTGAGAACTAAGTTAAGTCCAAGGTAGGTCAGCTAGGAGTTGAACACTTGGTATGAAACAAAAAGTCCAAGTAGGTCAAAGGTTGACTAAACACTTGGTGAAGAAATCCCAATATGTCTAGGTTGATCAGATATTGGGCAATGGGAAGTCCCAACAGGTCGCGGATGACTAAATATTGGGTAGAGGAAGTCCTGATTGGTTGAGGTCAACCAAATAGCAGGCAAGACCCGAATTCAGACCGAAAAGGTTGAATTTAGGGTTAATAGTCGATTAACACTTTCTGCTAATTGATTAGTAAATCCTAAACTCGGATTCCGGGTTTTGGGCATAAGTCAATCGATTAAGGCTTGAGCCAATCGATTGGCTTGAGCAGCCAATCGATTAGCGATTGGATCAAACCAAAATCGCGAGAAGAGATGTCGTTGTGGAATCAATTGGAGTTTAGGCTCAATCGATTGACAGAAGTTTTCTTACGAACAGAAGCCTGACCAATCGATTGGGGCAGTTCTAATCGATTGAAGCAATCGATTGTGAGTTGTTTGTCGAACAGAAGGTTTGTGAATCGATTGGGATAATTGATTCAACCTGTTTTTCGAATGAACAGAAAGTCTCTGAATTAATTGGTCAATCGATTAGAGACTAACCAATCGATTGACTTGATTCACCAATCAATTAGACATTCAAAAAAGAGTCGTTGAACGGGCAGATCTAATGTGGTAATCGATAGGTGAGTAAGACCAATCGATTAAGAAACCTTAAATCAGTAGGATAAAAGGTTTTTGTGTGGATTGATGCACCAGATCTTTAAGATCGCTTCACAAGTTTTTTACGCTAGTTCTTAAGCTTTGGAGAAGAAGTGTTGCTGCACTTTCCAAAGATCAAGAGGCATTTTCCAAGAAAGAAGAAAGCAAGCTAAGCAAGATTCAAGTATTGTAAAATCATTTTCGATTTTCATTTGTATTTGCTTGTGTTTCTTCTTGGTGCATTTGTTGTGAGCTTGTACGAGACTTCTCCACCTTTGGATTATTTCTAAAAAGGAATGATTTCATAGTGGATGAGATCGTGAGAGCCCATGGATTAGTCACTTTAAGGAGGTGGAGACCAAGTAAATCGAGGTGTTAACATTGTGCTTCAAAGTGTCCGCTGTAAATCATCATCAAGAAGCGATTAGAGCTAATCACCCCCCCCCCTCTAGCTCCCCTTTTGGTCCTAACAGTAATCAGGTATGCTCAAGAGCCTCCCCAAGAAATAATTTGTGGGCATCAATAGTCGATGCTTACAAGGTCTTTCAGGACTTGTCTAAAGTTAAATTAGATCAACTATTTTCTAAAATTGAACTCCATGAGTAGACTAACACAAGCCAAGCCGAGAGGGGTATAGCTCTTTTTGTAGGTCAAAGAAAGGAGAACAATCAAAGAACAAGAGTTGAACCACACTCAAAGGAGTTTGAATTAGACGACGACGATGAAACCACCGCTAAACTAGTCAACCTCGTCTGGAAGCTAGTGAAAAAGAAAAAAAATGGTTCAGCAAACTAGAAATCAAAAAGGTAATTCAGAACAAGAAGGATGGATCAAATCAAACACCTACCTGAAAGGGTGAATCAACCTATTATGAGTGTCAATAAAAAGGACACTTCAAAGTTGAGTGTCCAAAATTGAAGAAGAAGAACAAACAAACAAATAGAGAAAGCTCTAAAAGCAACGTGGGATGAATCTTCATCCTTCGAAGAAGAAGAAGAGAAAGTCATCCACTTGGCAATGATAGATAGAACCGATTTCGAGTCTGAAATTGAGTCCAAGTCCAAAATCGAGTCCGAGTCCAAAATTGAGTCCGAGTTCGATTCCGAAATCGAGTCCGAGTTCGAGTCCGAAATCGAGTCCGAGTTCGAGTCCGAAATCGAGTTTGAATCAAGCCACGGATCCGTATCAGTTTCTGAAGGACCTAACCCCACTATAATCTCTTTCGAAAAATTTAAGTTGTTTAGTGTTATTTCTTACTTGAATCGAAAATTAGAAAAATCCAACAAGTTGCTACTAAAGGAGGTCAAACTCCTTAAGGAGCACACTAACCCAAGCTTAGTAGTTGATCAGGTTCAAGTTGGAACCTCAACTCAAGTCCAACAACTTGAGGAAGAGAATTCTAATATGAAAGATCAAGTTACTAAACTAAAAGGTTCACTAGAGAAGTTCGCTATCGAATCCAAGGGCCTTGACATGCTTCTTGGTTCTCAGCGAGCTATGTATATGATGTGCGTAGATATACTTTTATGCATTGTTTGATGCACATCTACTTATATTTCATGAGCATAATTTACATGTATTGCATCCTATTTTATTGTTATGACATACTTCTACTTTTATAGTTCGGAGAACTGCTCTTTGCGTGTTTTCATTGACATGACGTGATTTGGAGCATATTTGGAGTTAAATTGGATTCTGGGCAACCTACAGATGAAAAGTAGAATGGTCATAACTTTTTACACAGTTGGAGCCATGTGTCGTTCCACCCACCAAAATGAAGATAACTTCAAGGCCTACAACTTTTCTTTAGGGTGCAAGTTGAGAAAACAAATTATAGCCATGCAAAAAAGGCACATCCGTGCCTCATAGGCATGACCATGTTGCTTCCTCCACCCAGACTATAGACCAAAAGTAAAATGGTCGTAACTTTTCACATAGTTGGAGCCACGGGCCGATCCAACACTCAAAATGAAGATAACTTCAAGGCATACAACTTTGCTTTAGAGTGCATAGAATAATCCACCATCTAGCCATGCTAAAAGGTACGGTCGTGCCTCACTTCCAAAGCTTTCCCACTTTAGGGCCGTGTCTTTTAGGCATGGCCGTGTCGGATTCTGGGCAGCCTATAGACTAAAAGTAAAATAGCCATAACTTTACGCTCGATTGGAGTTTTTGGTTGAATTGACTTTCAGAATGTAGATAATCTCAATATATACAACTTTGCTTCAGAGTGCAATAGAATAATCCACCATCTAGACATAATAAAAGGCACGGTTGTGCCTCACTTCTAGAGTTTCCCATGGCAGGGCCATGTCTTTTAGGAACGGCTGTGTCGGATTCTGGTCAACCTGCAGACCAAAAGTAAAATGGTTATAACTTTGCACTCGATTAGATTTTTTTGGATGATTCAAATTCAAGAATGTAGATAACCTCAATATCTACAACTTTTATTCAGATCTCAACCAGATATTAAGGTATGAAAAATTGGGTTTTGTGAAGCCTAATAAAAGGAGAAGATCTAGAAATTATGGGCAAGTATAAAAGGGTCAAGAAAACACTTACTTGAGAATCTTTGGTTGGGGGGTTCATCCCCTCTCCTTAGGGAAGGGTTCTCCCCTTAGAGGAAAACCCTAGAGATTTCATCTCCTTCTCCTCAATGATCCATCCACCTCCGGAGCAAGGGAACACCTCTGATGACGCCGGACTACATGGATAAGCATTCTCTTCTCTCTATTTTCATATATTGTGTTGTAGTTTCCTATTTTCTTTGTCTTTTGATTTTATTCCCTTGCAATGGAGTAGTTCTCCCCATTCTAGGATGTACGGAGTAATTATGATGTGTGATTGATGTATGAACTATGTATATGTCATTTTCTTATTTAATGAAGTGTTTATGTCCTGTTCTATATGTATTGTGTCTATTACATGTTTGATGAAATATGTGTGTGAGTAATGCATGTAGAAGTAAACGATTTGCCTTTATGTTGAGGTTGTTACTAGGCTAGATAACCAGAGGATCCTTAGTGACAGAGGGCACTCATTAAACCATACTTACATATCCTTGATGACAAAGGGTATCGATACTTACCCACTTCCTAGAGTCAAAAGACTTTTACATAGGGGCTATTTCTTGCTAGGACATTCTTATGGTATTCTATTCTAGAAATCTGTTAGAATCCCTGCAAGAATGTAAGCATGGAAAATAAGGAGATGAATATACATTAGGGATATTAACTAGCATCATAATGAAATCGAAATCCTAGAACCATTTTCCCACAAACCTTCTCAATTCTCTCAACCTTCCCTCTCATCTCTCCTCTCAAGACTATCAACTCTTTCTCTCCCTCTCTCTCTCTTTTCTCTCTAGTTCACAAGCTTCCAAACTTCGATTGTCTAGATAACTTACTTTATAAACTCACTAGTGTTTAATCAACAGTTCCTGTGAATACGATAATCTTTTATATTACTAACGATGTAACCGTGTACTTACGGGAGCATAACAAGTTTTTGGCACCGTTGCTAGGGACTATTTTCGATTAACATTAGTTGATTAGCAATTTAGTTAATCTAGACATTTTTCTTTTCTTTTTATTGATTTTTCTTTCTTCTACTACATATCTATCTTATTTTGACTATTTTTGTTTAGATAGACATGTACTCTCCGAACTAGAAGATGAATGCTCAAACTCATAGGTCTGTTGCTAGGGACTGTCTATCTTGTTTTGACTATCAAGCAACATTAGCATTTAGGCGCCCGAAAGGGATCTAAGCGCTTGGGAAGGGATAAACATGACACGGTTGAAGTTTTGACCAAGTACTGCCATGTCAGCAATCTAGGCGCCTAGAAGGGATCCAGGCGCCCGAATTGGCCGAATCAATAATGATGTCGGATCGAATAGAGGTTGCTGGAGGTGCCCTATACCGATCCAGGCACCCAGATCAGGCTATAAAAAAAGGTCATGACCAAAGGCTTAGTACACTTGATTCATGCTTCATCCTACGCTTTCTGGATGTCAAAATACTGCTACACTCAAGCTACAATGACACAACAACGTCGCGATGCTACTATAAGCTCAAACAAGCCTAGCTCTTGGCAATACTTAGTTGCTTGCATATTTTGTTTTCATTTCTGTGTATGCTTCATTTATAGGGTTGGTAAGATTGTTACCGAACACATCTTTTGTAAGAAATAAATTGATAGTGATTGTCCAACGAAAGCGGTTAAACTGACCGCAAGCCTTGGAGTAGTAGCCACAAGGTTGGGAACTAAGTAAAACCAAAAGTGTCATTTTTATTTCCACTACATTACTTTGGTAGTTTTTGAACAATTTAAAAAATGCATAGTAAGCGCACTATTCACCCAAAGCGGTTAAACTGACCGCAAGCCTTGGAGTAGTAGCCACAAGGTTGGGAACCAAGTAAAACCAAAAGTGTCATTTTTATTTCCACTACATTACTTTGGTAGTTTTTGAACAATTTAAAAATGCATAGTAAGCGCACTATTCACCCTCCCCCCTCTAGCTCTTTTCTCAATCCAACAACTAGAAGTTGGGAGGAAGCCTATGCAAGTTAAACTGGCAAGGTGAGTTGAGTGACTTGTACTCGGATGAGGGTAGACTCAACTTAGGCGGACTCTGTCGTAGTCGACTTAAGTCAAGAGTTTCAGGCAACTGAAATAAGGTTCCGGGTGACTAGAACTTCAAGCGACCAAATAAGGTTTGGGTGACCTATGCATGTAAAAATTATATGTTGAATAGGTTTAGATCAAGGTGACCGAGAACACACATGGAGGACAAATCGGAGTGAGCTGACCAAGATTAGGATTGACCAAGTGTCCAAGTGATCAGAGATGGTTTGGGCGACTAGATCAGTTTCAAGTCAGCGAGGCCGAATCAAGGGCAACTAATTCGTGGATAAACTGAAATGTGTCAGGGCAATAGGATCGAGTCCAGGTGACTAGAGGTGTGACTCATCAGCAAGATCGGATATGGAGCAACATGTTCGTAGATAAAGGAGATAGCTGAGTCAGTAGTGTCCGGGAAGAAAGGCTTGAGGGTAACCGAAAAGGTGCCAAATTAGCATAATAACCGAACCAAGATGAAGCCTAAAAAAAGGATTGAGGCTCAAGGAACAGAGATACAACATATATCGAATACCTTCTATCCGATATTGTTAAAAAGTCTCTTCTCTTTTACTTAATTGTTGTATAAGAGGTTTTTTCACTTTCAACACTTTACTAAAGAGTAGACGGATAGTGGACAAACACATTTGTACATAGGCCTTGGATGTAGTAATCTTGGAGGATTGTGAATCAAGGAAAAACAATACTCATCTCTTCACTTTTATGTTTTATTTACTTATTAATGCATGTGTGTATCCTTGCTAAGAAGAGAAAGAAACTTTAATTTATAGGTTAGCTATTCAACCACTCTCCCTCTAGCAATCCAAGACTTTAGCCTCAACATCATCTATTGCTTCTTTTAGGCTAGTCAGTCCCTCTTTCATTGTGGGGGTTGTGGAAGTGCTAGAAGTGGAAGTTCAAGTACAGGTTGGACATCCTTATCGTTGTCATCATCATCCTTAACAAGTATCACTCGACCAAGCTTCCAAATCATCGTGTTATCTCCCTTGACCATGGTAGCCAAGGCCATATGTCTGAACCTGATTTGATCGAATTGCTCCTAAAGGTATCGAACATTACCCCTTTGTCCAAAAAAACAATATCAAATGTCACACCAAATCACTTGGGATACGATTGCATTAAGAAATTTTAATCAAACCTATTAGAGCAGTGTATAGGAAAAGAGTTCAATTGTAAAGCATATTTGACACCATTCACAACCTTGACCTCTAGCTCTTCCACCTTGACCTCTAGCTCTTCCACCTTGACCACCTTTTATAAAGGATGCCTAGAGATTCTTGTTGGTCATATTAACAAAGAAAATAAGATCTCAAAGGTATAAGATTAACTCTGTAGGAGACCCTCGTGAGAGGAAAACATGCCATGAAGCTCTTCAATAGTTACCTAA
Organism: Hedychium gardnerianum; assembly: GCA_038050645.1. Classification (NCBI taxonomy): domain Eukaryota; kingdom Viridiplantae; phylum Streptophyta; class Magnoliopsida; order Zingiberales; family Zingiberaceae; genus Hedychium; species Hedychium gardnerianum. The sequence continues at coordinate 9,884 of JBBUKS010473734.1, forward strand.
TTGATGCAAGTCATTATGTTGAGAATAAAATTGTCATATTGTAGTATATCAATAAGAACCTGCATTAGCAAATTAGACCGAAGATCAACTTTAGTCATTAGGTTGATCAATGGCAACAAGGTCGATGGTCATGATTTTAATGGATTTTGTGTACTCATTGATCAAATTGTTTCCTCATTATATTGACTTGGAGGTGTCGCTGTAGTTTAAGATCACAAGCATGAGGTGTCATTATAGTTGAAGATCATGGCTATAGTTAAAGATCATGAGCATGAGGTGTCACTGTAGTTGAAGATCACGAGCATGAGAATTTTATGCGAATGCTAAGTAAGAGTCTCTTGTTGACTAATAGAATTCACACATCTCTATAATTATATGATATTATCCACTTTAGGTCTAAATTCTCATGCATTTATTTATGGACTTTACACAAAAGATTTCATACTAATGAACATATGTTTCATCTTATAAGCTAATGTGTGTATTTCTTACGTGATTTTTAGTTTTATTTTGCATACATTCTATATCATTGCATGAGCATATTTTGCATACTTACATCTTTATTTTATTGTTTTCACTCTTCTTGTTCAAAGAACTGCTCTTTGCATATTAATATTGATATGATGCAAATTTGGAGCAAAAACAAAGTTAAAAAACCTTACAATGAGAGTCCACAGTAAGGAACACGTTCTGGTTGTATCCCATGATACAGGCGTGTTCCTCCAAGTAAAATTAGATATGAAACGGAGAAAAAACGGAGTTCATAGCCTCCGCCATGGCTATGCCTTCCAAACATAGTTGAGCTTTTCACACCAAAGTCATCCAGAGCCTCCGCCACGATCGTACCTCCTAGGCACGACCATTCTTTTCACTCTAGAGTCATCCAAGCCTCAACCACAGATGTGCCTCCCAAGCACAATCATCCTTTTCACCCCCAAAACATGATCATGTAAATCTATCCCATAGCGGCCTAGTTCAGCAGACCAAATTTTGAACGAACATAACTTTTAGCTCGAGTTGAGCCACAGAGCCTACGACCAAATTGAAGATAATTTCAAGATCTACAAGTTTTGTTTAGAGTAAAACTCGTAAAAACTAAATTTAAGGAACGAAGATGTCAGTTTGGTGGCGCCCCATGGTCTATAAGATTTGGGAAGTTATAAAAAGAATGAAGGGAACTCTTGTTAGGTCATCTGGGATTTGGGGCTCCTCCCCCCTAGAGGAGGGCTTTTCCCTTTTCAGGGAATCCAAGAACAGTCGTTCCACTAGCCATCGGGATGATCCGTCAACCATCAGAGCTTAGAGACTCTTTCGAAGACACCAACAACACTTGGATAAGCTTTCTCTTCTCTCTATTTCAAGTTTTGAATTATAGATTGCTATTTTTGATGTCTCTCGATTGTAACTCCATCTCTATGGAGTAGTTCTCCATATTCTAGGATTAGGAAGTGGGTCGATGTAATTATTGACATGTGAATTAAGTATCTGTTTATCTTTCTCTATTGCATGACATATGTATTCCTTGTTTCAACTTTATTGTGCATACACGATTGTGATATACTAACATGCACATTTGCATCTCATGAGATGCAGGAAAGAACCGAAAGGTGAACTCAAATCTCTGATCCATAAATGTCATGGGATGTGGAGAGTTAGTCACAAAGTAGAGGAGATAATATAGGAGATCGAGAGGCTCTAGTGATAGGGGTTTTCCAGAAAATGGTTGAACTAGTAATGTCGCCTTGAAAGTAGGCCGGCTTGCCACGAGGGGATGACGATCTTCCCTAGAAGGAGCACTATTGGCCATCATAGATCTTAGAGTAGAAGCTTGAGCGTAGTCATCGCAGTAGCGTTACGATGTCGTAAAGCAGTTTTCAGAGCAGCATGTGAGTCATAGAGAATGATGTTCTAAAGCTGTTGGTCGAGCCTTCTTTTATTGATCTATCCAGGTGCCTCTATTCCCTTTGAGGTGCCTCAATCACGGCCTGATCTAATCAGATCCAAACTCGGCACATCTTATCTGCTTCTAAGTGCCTTAATCCCTTTGAGGCGCCTCGGTCACTGACATGACGAGCTCTAGGCGAAGCGCTATCCTAGTCAAGTCTATCTTATCCTAGGTGCCTCAATCCCTTTGAGGTGCCTGGATGCTTACGTGCGCTAATAAATCAGAGGTTGCTACCTCATCTTACTGTACACCAAGGTGATTAAGGTGTCTGAATCCCTTTTAGGCACCTGAATTGGCTTAGGGTGTCTAAATCCCTTCCACGTGCCTGAATTAACTTTTTTAGGCTTTAAACTTTTTGCATCACAGAGTTAGCATAGAAATATAGAATAATTTTAAATAAAATTATTTGACAGTCTCAGACTGTCCAGTCCTGACTTTCGAATTTCTAGTGAAATCCTCAGTCAGACCGACGCTTACTGTTCCCTTAACGGGGAACACGTCCTCACCTACTCCTCTTAGGAGAATATACTTGTTGCCAAACATCTGGTCCTCTAGACCTATTTGGATTTTTGCTCAGCATCCGATCTTGACCTTTAGGACTTCCCGCTAGATGTCTGTTCTTGACCCGTCTAGACTTCTGTCTTGTGTTCTCGATCCCAAGGCTTCCCACTTAGTGTCCTCGACCCCTAGGACTTCTACCCGACGTCCTCAATTTGCCAAGTCTTTTGCCTAGTCCCCTTGACTAGGACTTCATTGCCTAGTCCACTTGATCATGACTTATTTGTCGAGTCCACTTGACTAGGACTTCTTTGCCCAGTTCACTTGACCAAGACTTTCTTGTCTAGCCTCAACTAGGACTTCCCTACATACTTAGTTAACCTTGTTAGATCACAATAACCCTTAACTTTGAACCTTTACCAATATCAAAACCCAAGTTTGATTAGCTATTGCTTCTAGCACCAACAATCTCTCCCGTTTTAATTTATGACAACCTAGTTCAAAGTTAAGTAAAACATAGTATTTTTAAAATAAAAAGACATTATAAAATTTGAATGTTTTGAATTTTCCAAAAAAAAATAATAATAATTTTCAAATATGCTCCTCCTTAATTTAACACTCTCCCCCTGATGATTTTTAAAGTTTGTATATTTTTTTTAAATGCATACTTTTTTAAAGTTTACATGCTTTTCTTCAAAAATACACTAATTTTAACCTCTTTCTCCCCCTTTGACATATATATATATAAAACTTTGCTAGGAAGAAGAAACTAAGGTTTGTATTTGAAGTTAGAATGTAAGTAATTTTCAAAACATCTTTGAAAAGCTAGTTTAATATTTTTCTAAACTTTTTCTAAGGTAAGTTTGAAAAACACTTTGCAAAAACTGAAGCAATAATATTAAACACTTTGAAAATTATTTCACATCAATATTTTTCAAAAACAATGTTTAAACATGGATACATTTTCTGAACAATTTTCTAAGGTAATTTTGAAAAATTAAATACTTTTCTAGAACTAAAGCAATAACTTACAAAAAAAACTTAAGCAAGCAAGAAACAATTAAGCATGATTTTCTTTAAAGTCCAAGTATGCAATTTTCAAGAATGATTGTCCTATAGTCAAAGTATGCATTATTTTAAAAAATAAGTCATCTAAAAAATTGTTCTTATTCAAATGTCTGACTATTGTTACTAGCTAACTACCAAAGGTAGTAGTTTTCACTAACTCAGTCAAGTTAAGTGCATGTTTCCAGCTAGCAGTTTACTATGAAGGAGCACCCAACTTGATTAATATAAGTTGGTATTTTTAGCCTAGATTTATAATGATGCACTGATATAAACATTTGAAATCTAGGCTTAGCCTAAGCATCTCATACTATTCTAAGTGTTTCAATACACAAGCAAGGTAACTTAATGTGCTTGTGAGATGTTGGCTGTCTAAATCTAATAGATTCATTCTTTTCTAAGGAAAGACCTAGGCTAAGTCCATTTTTTTAAAAAAATACTAATAAAATGGGATTTTTTTACTTAGTATATAAAAATATTAGTAAAAAGAACCTAGAATTTAAAAACAAAAATCTGAAAACAACTTAAATTTTGAAAAACAATTTATAGGTCCTATTCTACTAAGCACTTATAAGTCAATTATTAGGGTCAATGCATAAGTCAAGCTCAGATCAAAAGTTAAAGTCAGCCATGATCAAAAGTCATCAAACCAAGTCAATGTAGCAATAGATTAGTAACAAGACATAAAATCTGATGGTCTATTGAGAGGGTGATGAAGGGGATTCTGTGTTACAAGACCTGAGCATATCCATCATCTCGGTGAGCTAGGTTTGTGTCTCCTGTCGAAAACTGGTGAGTAATCCCTCAAGTCTAGTGATGGTCCCCTCAATCCTGATGACTCTCTCCTCCAAAGTAGGAACAGCTGGAGGTGGAGGAATATGGAAATCTCCAAAGTCTAGGTCAGGTTACTCCTCATCTTTTGGATCCTCTACTGGATCTAGCTTAGACTGAGGATGGTCTACCCTCCTCCAAGACATGATACCATCTACATCTATATGTATGCCAGCTAAGGAAAGATTCCTTTGACCTAGTATGTCATACTCACTCAAAGGTCTGATATCACCTGCAGTGACATCTATCCCTAAAGATGATATATGGGAAGTCAGAATATGACAATAGGGAATATGAACCCTCCTACTAGTGGTGATGCTAGCTGAATAGATGATAGCATAAAAGATGTGCAAACTAAGGTCTATGTTTAACCTATGACACAATGCATAAAGTAGAAATGAATGGAATGATCGCATCACGGTGACATCTCTAGTGGTCAAAGGTAAGATGCAGGTCACTATAACACTATATAGAGCATAGTGGTCAGAGAAGGTAATTGTTTAAATGTCATGGATAAAAATCTATTCCTAAGCTCCTTAGTGGGAAACCTAATGTTTGTGCTAGGAGTACTAGATCAACCAGCCTTAGTGATTTTTCTCTTAATCCTACCAATAATAAATACATAATTTTATTTCTAAAAAAATTTAATCGGGGGGTTTTGGGTGTTACCTTGGCATTTTTTTGGAAACTTACAAAGAAACTGATAACCTAAACTGATCGAACTTAGACTAGGGTTGAAAACGGGAGAAAATCAAATTGAGGCGACTATAATCTATGGTCTCGGTCGCCTCTTATAGGGCTTTCTTGACGCCTATATTTATATAGGCGCCTAGACGTGTGACACTTGTTGGGGCACTTGGATTGGTTCCAGGCGCCTCAATGAAAACCATGGGCGCATTGGGAAGCAATTCAGGGCACCTGAGTTAGATTTAGGCTCCTCTATAGTGGCGATGTGGGGTGCCTGTATTTTATACAGGCGCCTGGGTTCGTTTAATTAAGTACGAAAAATGAAACATTGCATTAATTAAGTTAGGTTAATTTGTAATTAGATTTTGATTATATTAATTAAAATTAATGAACTCGATTAAGTTTTAATTGAGTAAATTAGATTAACTAGATTGAATTATTTATGTTTACATTTCTTAATTTCATTTAAATTTTAAGTTAATTAAGTTTAGTTTAATTTTGGATTAATTTTTAATTATTTATTCAGTTAAATTTATTAATTATTTATTTTAACTTTTGGTCAAGTAAAATTAAGTTTGAATTATTATGTTTAAGTGAAATTAATTGATTAAGTTAGATTAATTAGATTAATTAAATTAATTAGTTTTAATTATAATTAATTGATTAAGTTAGATTAGTTAAATGAATTTGATTAGTTTGTTAATTAAGTTAAATTTGAATTAAGTTAAGTTAAATTACGTAAATTAGTTAATTAAATTAAATTGATAATGTAAATTAAATGAAATTATATTGAATTAACTAGATTCATTAATTAGATTAAGTAATTAGGTTTAATTAATTAGATTAATTAATTAAGTTGACTGATTAATTAAATTAATCAAGTTTGATTAAAAGTTTCAATTAGATTAATTAAGGTTGATTAATAGTTTTAATTAGATTAATTAAGGTTGATTAAAAGTTTTAGTTTTAATTAATTTAAAATAATTAAGTTAAATTAATTGAATTTGATTAATTAAGGATTAATTATGTGGATTAATTAATTAAATTGGTTCAATCAAACTAAATTTATTGAGCCTAACATCTCACCCTTTTCTAGATTTTCAAACAATGTGGCAAAAAGGTGAAACACTCACCCCCAGCGCCCCCGCCAATCCGCAAGTGCATAGATTATATATACTTTTATGTATTGTTTAATGCATATCTTCTTGTATTCATTGATTATGATATATATTATCGCACCCTATTTCATCATATTATCATGCTTTCACCCTATGTTGTTTGGAGATCTACTCTTTCTCTATTTTTATTGATAGGACGCGTTTGGAGCAAAAATAAATATTGGAGCAACAAAGGAGAAAGTCTATTAGCTGACATGGACGTGTCTCCCAAGAGCACCAACTGCCCAGCCATAACACACTACACAGTCGTGTCCCCTTAGACACGGTCGTGGCTCTGCTCCAGCAAAACCCATGCCAGGGCTATGCCTAAGAGGCACGGCCATATCTCTGCTCCAGCAAAACCCATGCCAAGGTCGTGCCTGAGAGGCACTGTCGTGCTTCAATAAAGAGAGAAGCTCAGTATCATGCTTCGGTCGTGTCCCGCAACACGGTCGTGTTCCTCGGTGAAAATCAGGGACAAAACAATGTTAAAATAGAGCCAAAATCCTCCCACACAGTCATGCCTTGATAAAAAACACGTCCATGTGAAATTCACTCCTTCCCCAGTTTTTTTCTTGGCACGGTCGTGCTTTTTAGGCACAATCATGTCAAATTCCAGGCAACATTGCGGACCAAAAGTAAAACGGTCATAACTTTACGTATGGTTAGAGAAATGGGCTGAATAAACTCCCATAATGTAGACAACTTGAATATCTACAACTTTTCTTCAGAGTGCAATAGAAGATACCACAATCTAGCTGTGCTAAAAGGCATGATCGTGTCCCATGTTCCGCCTAGATTTACAGACCAAACTTTGAACCATCATAACTTTCAATTCGGTTGGAGTTTCAGGCCGAATAAACTATCAAATTGAAGATAATTTCAAGGGATACAACTTTAGTTCAGATCTCAACCTGAGATAAAGTGATCTAATGAATAAAATATCTATTTTGGCGGAGCCCAACAAATGGTTCAGCTCTGCATCAGCCAGGGTCGTGCCTCACAGGAACGGTCATGTGTGAGGCACGGTCATGCCCCTGCTTCACCCCTGCTTCATCCAGGGCTATGCCAGGAGGGTACGGTCGTGCCCCTGCTTCAGATAGGGTCGTGCCCTACCTTCAGCCAGGCTGTGTCTCAGCTCTAGCCAAACTCATGCCACGGTCATGCTTCAACAAGAGAGGGAGCAGCTCACTTTACACGGGCGTGCCTCATCTCCCAAAGAATCCACGGCCCGACCGTGTCTCAGCTAGTGCCCCTTTACATGCCCTGGTCGTGTCTCTGAGACACGATTGTGCGGCCAAAAAAATAGGGGTCGTGCCCCTGCCTATAAAAGGAGATTTTTCATCTCTTTTGAGATATCTTGGGTTTGGGACTCAGCCCCTCTCCTTGGGGAATGGTTCTCTCCTTAGGGGAAAACCCTAGAGCTCTTCCACCTCGATGATCCGTCCACCTCTGGATAAAGGAAACATCTCGAAGACACCGGCATCTCTTCAATAAGCATCTCTTCTCCCTCTATTCTCAGATTTGGGGTTGTAAGTATGCTTTATTTTGTGTCTTTGGTTTGTAT
>JBBUKS010473760.1:0-17632 GCA_038050645.1 Hedychium gardnerianum
CCTAAGTTAAGTAGGATATGTCATACTCACCAATTCAATCATCCTACTTGACTTATCAATGAATCACTATCATCCCTCAGGCTAGGACTAGTCAAATCATGTCTTTCTAAATATCAAATATTAGCAATCTCATCATCACAAGAATAGCATGACATGTCCCATAATTAATGCTCAAATAGCTAGCATACCAAAAGGGGTTAAGAGTTGTTACCCTTGTTGCGTGCTTCTCTTCAAAAACGTTCTTGGGTCCAAGACTGTCCATACAAAATAAATTTGGTTCTATATCGTAGATCTTCAAATTATCTTCAATTTGAATGGTTGTACGCCTTCTGCTTCATCCCAGATTGAAAGTTGGAGTCATTTGAAGTAGAGATAGCATCCAAATAAGGGGACACGACCACTGATTGTGAGACACGACCGTGTCTCTTAGCTCACATGGTCGTGTCTATGAGACACACCTCGTCAAAGAGGACTTACTTCAAGAAGCACATTGATCTAGTTTTGCGATTCATCCAGGTGGTACTCGAATGTATAGAGACTTGAAACACTCTTATTGGTGGAATAATATGAAGAAGGACATTGCGGATTTCGTGACTCGATATCTTATATGCCAGCAAGTGAAGGCTGAACATCAGAGACTAGAAGGATTGCTTCAAAATATTTAGATATCAGAATAGAAATGAGAGCATATCACTATACACTTTGTTGTGGGGTTACCCAGAACACAAAAGGGATATGATACGATTTGGATAATCGTTGATTGATTAACTAAATCTACGCACTTTTTCCTGATCCATAAGATAGACTCACTGGATCTCCTAGCAAAGTTATATTGTAGAGAGATTACAAGACTTCATGGTATACCGCTAAGTATCATATCTGATAGAGATGGCTGATTCACTTTACAATTTTGGCAAAGTCTTCAACAAGCCATTGGTACGAAGCTCCATTTCAGTACAACTTTTCACCCACACATAGATGGACAGTCAGAGCACACCATACAGATACTAGAGGATCTATTGAGAGTGTGCGTAATGGATTTCAAAGGCAGTTGGGAAGATCATTTACACTTAGTGGAATTTGCATATAACAATATCTATAATTCTGTTATTCAGATGGCATTGTTTGAGGCTTTATTTGGTAGAGCATGTCGATCCCCTACCTTATGGGAAGAAGTTGGTAAACAACACATTTTTGGACCACAAAGCATTCAGCATGACGCAGAATTAGTATGCGCCATCAAAAGAAGAATGTTGGAATCTCAGGATCGACACAAAAGTTATGCAGATCGGAGATGGAGACCTTTGGAGTTTACAGTGGGTGACTATGTGTTTCACCCCTTAAAGGGGTTAAGATGTTTGGATTGAAAGGTAAGTTAGGCTCTTCGCTACATTGGTCCTTTCAGATATTGGAAAGGATAGGTGAGATGAGGTAGCCTATCAGTTGGCACTACCATCGACCCTTGTCGGTGTACATAATGTGTTCCATGTATCCATGTTGAAAAAGTATGTGTCGCATCCTACTCACATTCTGAGGGACGTGTCAATCCCAATCCATCTAGATGCAACCATGAAGAGGTTCCTGTGCGGATTCGAGATCACAAGGAGCACCAGTTACGAAAAAAAACCATTTAACTATTTAAGTTTGGATGGCAGCATCATACTGATGAAGAAGCAACTTGGGAGTCTGAAGAAAAGATCCAAGCTCGATACCCTCACCTATTTACTTAAGGCACGTGTAGTTTCTTCAGTACTTAAACCTATTGAACATGCTAATGTTTGCTTACCACACTTAAGTGGGAATGTGGGGACCAAATTCTTTTTTTTTTATGAAAGGTAAATATGTATATCATCGAAAAAGCATACAACACCAATGATACCAGTGGTTCCTGCTCATCACATCCAGACATTTGCCAAATCTGATGAGATACTCATGGTATCGTCTAGTGAGTAGGTGCATACACAATGCATGGCACCTATCACATGGGTCGGTGTATTCCCTATGGAAACCAACCTACATCGCTAGCAAACACAGTCACAAACCCAACATAATTACATTCGTACATCTCTCACGCCGATCTCACACATCGATGTACTCCGTCATCGCCCATGTAGTCCCATTAGTTGCGACATCTCATCTTCGACCATTTTTATCATCTAGGCATCCTCCCATATCTCCGGCCATGCTCAGCTGATCCGGTAGTGATCTCCGAGCGCCAACTTGTATCAGTGGAAGCACTGTTTATGCCCACCGCTCTTTCGCTGCCTATCCTTCATTTATGAAAGAGTGATGATTAAGAAATAACCTTGCAAAATTTTCTAGGAATATTTTGTGATTTAAACCTAATTTATATGATATTTTAAGGGGATAAAATTATTAGACTTTGAAGGAGACTGTTTAGAATATCAATTAAATTAAGAGTTGATTGATTTCATTAACCAAAGTGTAAATACAAAACTTAGGTTTAAAATTTTGTATTCCTCTCCTCCGAAATCTCGAACTCTCCTTCTCCCGATTCTTTTCCGTTGCCAACCCTCCGGCCATCACGAGCAGTCCCGTAGCCGGCACTGCCTCCCTTCCTGACGCTGATGTGCGTAGATTATATATACTTTTAGACATATTTATCGCACATCTATTTGTATTTGATTACATTTAGCCATCTATAATGTTCGATTGAGAAATTATGATCATCTTCAAGTAGGATTCTATGCATGCACAGAGAGGAACTAATTCCTTTAAAGTCATCGATGATATATCTGATTACCTTCCTATGCAAGCTTAGCTCTCTGAGCAACTATTTGGTCTCAAATTCATTGAAACTTGCATTGACAATCATTGAAAATGTAGAGTTTGGCCCAAGAAATTCATATTTGATATTAGAAGGAAGAGGTTTAAGTTCTACTTGAGGTAGTGTGATTTTAAGTTTAAGTGGGTCTTGTTCAAGTGTCTTAATTTGCTCATACTCTTGTGATTGAAAAGGAACTTCTTCCATATTTTGCTCATATTCTCTAAACTCATCATCGTGAGTTTATGACTTTCCATAAATCAAGCTTGCCTCCAAGGGATCCTCTAATGTTTGAAGAAGTACTTCTTCAAGATCACTGTCACTTCTCCATATAGCTTCATTACAACACTTATCAAGATTTGTTTTGGCTGAAATAGTCATTTTGTCATCTAATTGCTTGAATATTTCTTGTTGAGACTAGATGACACTTCCCCTAAGATTTTTAACATTACTGTTTGCTAGATATAGATCCTCTTTGACGTTTAACCTTGCTTCCAAACTTTGCACTTTAGGGATTTTTAGTGAGGGAGGCATGAAATTTTTTTCTAACCATTCATGAAGGTTAATTACCACATGGTCAATCAAATCATATTATTTATTAAACTCTTATTCATCAGAGAGCCCCTAGTAGTTAAATCCAATTGAGTCTTATTGATGAAATATATCCTAATGTAAAATATGTCGATAATCAACCACTTTTTATTATGTTCACGCAAGTGCACGATTACATCATTAATAATATAAAAGATTATCATATCCATAGGGACTGTTAATTAAGCACTAGTGATTTCACAAAATAAATTATCTAAATGATCAAAAGTTGGTTTGAATGTAAGAGAGCTAAGAGAGAGTGTGAGAGAGGAAGAGAGAGCAAGAGAGAGAGAGAGAAAGTGTGAGAGGGAAGGAAGTTGGTTTGGGAGGAATGGTTCTAGGGTTTCGGTTTCACTATAATGTTAGATAATGTTCCTATAATATGTTCAACTCCTTATTCTCCAGACTTACTCCTATGTAGCAAGGGTTATCCCTATGTCAATGTCTTTTAACTCTAGAAAGTGGGTAAGTGTTGATGTCCTTTGTCACTAAAGGCATAATAATTCGGTTGAATGAGTATCCTTTGTCACTAAGGATCTCCCGATTATCTAATCTAGTAGCAACCTTAACATAGAGGAAAATCCCTTACATCTACATGCATTACTCACATACACATTTCGTCAAACATGTACAATGCACAACACACATAGAGCATGAAGTAAACATCTCATAGACATAAGGAAATTGACATATATATAGTTCATACATCAATCACACATTATAATTACTCTCTAACCCTAGAAATCAGAGATCTAGTCCATGGAGAAGGAAATATAATCAAGAGACAATAAATGAAGCATTTTTACAATCCAAAGAGTAGTAGAGAAGAAGAAATGTTTATCAATGTGTTGCCGATCTTTTGGATGAGTCTCCTTGCTTCGGAGGAGAGCGGATCATCAAAATGGATGGAGATGGAAGCTCTAGGATTTTCCCCTAAGCGGAGAACCCTTCCTCAAGGGGAGGGACGAACTCCCAAACCCAAGATGGTTTAAGCTAGGATTTGCTTGACCCTTTTATACTTCCCCTAAATGGTCAGATCTAACAAATTTATTGGCCTCCGTCAAAATAGGTTTTCACCCATTAGATCACTTTATCTTAAGTTACATCCTGAACTAAAGTTGTATCCCTTAAAATTATCTTAAATTTGATAGTTGATTCGACTCGCAACTCTAAAAGAATCGAAAGTTATGGTGGTTCAAAGTTTGGTCTACAAATATGGGTGGATGACCCGACATGACCGTGCCTGGGAGCCATGGTGTGCCTTTTAACATGGCCTAGATGTGATTATCTTCTATCTCACTCTGAATAAAAGTTGTAGATATTGAATTTATCTACATTTTTTAATTTGAATCAGCTCCAAACTCCAACTGTATGAAAAGTTATGCTTCTTTTACTTTTGGTCTATAGGATGCCCAGAATCCGACACGGTCGTGTGATTCACGCAACACGGTCGTGCCTCTCATGCGACACGACCATGTAAAATCTCTAGAGATGGCACATGGCCATGCCTTTTGGGCACAACACCTAGCTGAGAAGAAAGCACGACCATGCTTGGGTGGCACAACCCTTTGTTGAGGAAGCACAGGTAGCAAGACATGACCATGCTTTTTGGGTACGACTATATGTTGAGGTCTCTCATGAAGCTCACATGACCATGCTTGGATGGCACGACCATGTTGGGGCTGAGGCACGGCCATGCCTGGGGGGCACGACCATGGACTTGGCCCTGGCTGCTCTGCTTTCCGCTATGCTTTCTGCTCAACTCTCCATTTAAGCTTTCTTTTGCTCCAAAACGTGTCCTATCAATGAAAACACACAAAGAGCAGTTCTCCGAACTAAAAGAGAAGAAGTATGCCATAATAATGAAATAGGATGCAATATGTTTAAATTATGCTCATGAAATATAAGTAGATGTGTGTCAAACAATGCATAAAAATATATATAATCTTCGCACATCAAGGACCTAAATAGACGAGAGAGAGAGGGAGGGTGTCAATCTCGCATGTTAAAAACCTTTTATTTTCATTTTGTAAAAACAAAGTCACAGCGGAATTAAGAAAAACAAACACAAAGACAAAATTCTTTTTTACATGGTTTGTAGCCCAGCGACTACTACTCCAAGGCCCACGATCCTTGCTCGCTTCGATTGGATAATTAACTAAATTTCTCCTTTTCAAAAACTTTTGAAGGAGGAAAACCATACAGAATATGAGGAAGATAGTCCCCTTGAATGTAAATGCAAGTACAAAAAGAATATACCAACAACTAAAGATGGATCTATAGCGTAGGTTGTAGAAGAGCCTCTCGGCGTAGTAGTAGCACAACTTGCACGAACTGAGCAGTAGGAGACTAAAGGATCAAAGAGAAAATTATTGTTGAGCCTTGAACCTAAAGACTCTTTTTATAAGTTTTTCAACAGGTCGATCAAAACTTTTTTGATCAACCAATCTTCAGAATCTGCCCGTCTTTGTGTCTAGGTTCGTGATTTGTCGAGATCGTATCTTCCTAGAAATCAACATTTGGTGGTCAATTGAACATCTTAACTTCCTTTTGTTTCCCAATCCGATCTTATCTGGTCTGCGCTTACAATATGGGTTCGGTCGACTGAACCATATTATTTCCTTTGTTACCAGATCCGATCTTATATGATCTTTGGTTACATAATATTATTGGTCAACCGACTCCATGTTTGATCGACTGAACCCCTTAATTCTTTCTTTGCTAGATCACGATTTGATTTGTGCTTATCTACTTGGATCGATCGACTGAACGACCTTGTTCGGTCGATCAAACGACCTTATTCGGTCGATTGAACGACCTTGTTCAGTCGATCGAACGATCTTGTTCGATCGAACGAATGCTTCGATTAACTCGAACTTTATTTTTCTACAAAAAAAAGTTAACACATATAATAATAATAATGATCCTACAAAATCGAGTTAAATAAAGATAGTTGTGTATGAAAGAGTATGATACTTAGGTCTGTCTGATCTCGACTTGGAAACTCCGTTAGTTTCTTTAGTCGGATCAACGCCTAAGGTTGTCCCAATTGGGACACATCCTCACTGTCTTTCGGAATGGAAGACCTCACCATGACTTACCTTACCTGCCAAACATCTGGTTTGACTGACCTATTTAGACTATTTCTACTGCTCAGTGTCTGATTGACCCACTAGGACTTTTCTTACTTGATGTTTGGTTCAACTGACCTATCAAGTACTCTGCCAAATCAACTCATCTGGTCTTTTTATTAGTGTCTGGTCCTTCTGATTCACTAAGAGTCCTTGACTAGTGTCTAATCCTTCTGACCCACTAGGTCTTTCCGATGCCTAATGTCTAGTCTTCCTGACCCATTAGGACTTTCTATGTTAAGTTACCTGCACACTTAACTAGCATATCAAATACATAATGTCTAACTTTAAACCTTTTGCTAGACATCAAAATACAAGTTTGATTATCGGTGCTAACTATACCAACAATCACTACATCCTCATACATATTCTTAATTAATTCAATATATGCTATAAGTGATGATAATGATTACCAAGTTGTTGAGACAGAGTAGGAAGCCTCTGCAATAAAGCAAACTCTATCATTTCTAATACATTTAGTTGAAAGTACATGGGAGCTACCTTAGGGAGTTGAGTGATATAATAAAACAACTTGAGCATGTGATTGGATTGGTGGATGTTGGACAAATAGGCTGACCAGTCATTCTTTACATACCTAGCCTCAGCAAGTTGCACAAGAAGGAAGCTCAGAATTCTAGAAATCCTTGAGCTCCTCCAGAACGGAGAAGAAAGGAAAATGTTTGCCCGTGGAATCTGATGTGTGTGTTTCTTACGTATTTTTTTTAATGTTGTTTAGCATACATTTTGCATTTCATGAGCATATTTGGCATACATATATCCTTTTTTCTATTATTTTCATTAATTTTACTCTTTTCATTCGAAAATTTACTCTTTGCATATTTTCATTGATAGGAGGCATTTTTGGAGCAAAAACAGAGTCATTTGAGCCTCGGAACGAGAAGTTACAGCAAGGAACACACTTTGGCCGTGTGAAGTTAACTGAAGAACGGAGTAGAAATGAAGCTTCTAGCACTCAACATGCCTCGGTCGTGCTTCGCCGGCATGGTCGTGCCTTTGGCACGACTGTGTTTCCTTCACCAAAGACAACACACCCGGGCTGTGCATCCCAGGATCGACCATGTTTGGATATGTTCTAGCCACAGATCCAAACATGCCCAGGCGTGACTCCCCGGTACGATTGTGTTCAACCCCATTTTCATCACCGAAGCCAACACGCCCAGGCCATGCCTATTAGGCACGATCGTGTCTAGCCCAGGTCTAGTATCATAGTCGTAGATGCCTAGGTCTTGCCTTCCAGGCATGGAAGTGCCTCTTGCCTGAGCACAACATGGCCCAGCCGTGCCTCCCAGGCACAACCATATCATTCTGTCCCGCGACGGCCCAAGCAGCAGACCAAACTTTGAACAATCATAATGTTTAGCTTGGGTCGAGCCACGTGTCCCATGACCTATCAAAATAAATATAATTTCAAGATTTACAAGTTTAATTCAAGGTGAAACTTGTGAAAGCCTAGCCTAAGTGATGAAAACATCAATTTGGTGGAGCCCTGACGATTTAGGTAGTCTAGCATATTTGGAAGCTATAAAAAGAATAAAAGGCATCTTAGACCAAGGGCTCCGTTCCCTTCCCAAGAGAAGGGTTCCTTCCTTTCCAGGGAACCCTAGAGAGTTATTTTCACAACCGTCGTGATGATCGGTCCACCATTAGAGCTTGGAAACTCATCCGAAGACATCAACATCGATTGGATAAACATTCTCCTCTCTCTATTCCCAGTTCAGAGTTGTAAAATGCTAATTTTGATGTCTTTTAGTTGTTTCTCCTTGTCTATGGTGTAGTTCTCCAGATTATAGGATTAGGAAGTAGCTATGATGTAATTGTTAATGTATGAACTAAATATTTGTTTAACTTTCTCTATTGCATGACATGTTTATTCCTTGTTTCTGCTTTATTGTGTATGATATAGATGTCATACGATGTGGAGAGTCAATCACAAGTAGAGGAGATAATCTAGATGAACCGTGGAGCCCTAGTGATAGAGGTAGTCCATAGAAGCGGACATTCTAGCATTATCGCCTTAAATGTAGACTAGCTTGCCACTAGGGGACAACTATCACATGACTTAATGTGTTTTCCCCAATTAGATACTAGGGAGTATAGAAGATAATCTAGATGAACCATTGAGTCATAATGCCATGGGTAATCCCTCAAAGAAGACTTCTAACATTATCATCACCTTGCAAAGAGACATCGAGTTTAGGTAGACACGCCGACATAATTCCAAAAATCCATATCTATAATTTGGGATAAGTGACCTTATATGTGAATAAATATAGAGGTAGGAAAGTCAACAATATTTATAATGTTAACAAACATTGTAGCGAAATCAAAGTTCTAGAATCATTCCCCCCAATTCAGATTTCTCTCTCAACCATTCAATTTCTCTCGACCTCTCAATTGCTCTCAGCTCTCACTCTCTCTCACTATCGTAAACTCGACCAACTTTGATTCTTGTTGTCAAAACCGCAAGTGCATGGCTAAGTCATCAAGTAATAAAAAAATATCGATCCTCAGGGACTATTGACTAAGCACTAGTAAGTCCACAAAACAAGTTATCTAAACAATCAAAGTTTGTGTGAAAGCTTGTTAACTAGAGCTCAAGAGAGAATGAGAGAGAGTGAGAAAGAGTGAGAGAGAGAGAGGTCCAGTGAGAGTGAATAGTTGCTACAAGAGGAATTGGTTTGGAAAGGTGATCCTAGGATTTTAGTTTCATTATGATGCTAATTGACATACTATGGATTGTTCATTCCCTTATCTTCCATGTTTACATACTTGTAGGGATTCTAACCAAATTATCGATAGGAACTCGTGGAGGTTACACCAGAGTGTTTACACCATTGTTCATTCAATGCTATTAAGTAGAAGAGGTAACATAGAAAGTTCGGTTAAAGGATTACCCTTTGTCACTAAGGGCTCCTTGGTCATACAATCTAGATTACACAAGGAAATTGGCAAATTCATAGTTTATACATTAACATCACATCAAAACTACTCCCTATATTCTAGAATATAGGGGTTCTTCTCTATAGCATGGAGGAAAAACCCAAAGATAATAAATGAAGCATTCTTACAATCCAATGAACAATAGAGAGGAAGAGATGCTTATCAAGAGGATGCCACTGTCTTCGGGATGAAATCCAAGCTTTGAGGTGGACAGATCGTTGAAATTGATCAGAAATGGTCCTCGTAGGTTCCCTTGAAGAGAAAACCTTTCATCTCCTTTAAAAGGGGATCTTGAGCCCTTTTGATAGGTCCCACAGCCATGGGACCACTACACATGACCGTGCCTCACAGGCACGATCGTGTTGTGAGAAGTGCTAGGAAAAGAACACGACCTTGCCCCTTGGGCACGACCCAAACATGGGAAACATTGAGAAGGTAGACATGGTTGTGCCTTTTGGCACAGTCTGGCCGTTGCTGGTACTGGATTTTTCATGTGACACAGCTGGAAGAGAGACACGGTCGTGCCTTTGGGTACGACTTAACCGTGGGAGCTGCTAGAGGTGCTGAGGAGATCTTCTGAAGAGGCACAACCTAGCAGTGGGAGCTACTGGAGTTCTAGCCATGGGTGTCTTCAAAGACATAGCCATGCCTTTGGGCACAACCATGTCATGGCCAATAAAGGCATGACCATGCCTTGAAGAGGCATGATCATGCTTGCTGAGTTTTGCTCCCCAAGCTTGCTCCAATGTCCATTTTGCTCCATTTACGCTCCAAATTGCATCCTGTCAATAAAAATACAAAGAGAGCATATCTCCAAATTAAAGGAGTAAAAGCATGACAATATAATGAGATAGGGTGCGATAATGTAGATTATACTCAGTGAAATATAAGTAGATGTGCAACAAATAATGCCTAAGAACATATATAATTTAAGCACATCAATTCTCTAGATAACTTGCTTCACACACTTAATCAGTAGTTAGTCAATAGTCCTCGTGGGATCGATATTTTATTACTTAGTGACAACCGTGCACTTGTTGAAATAAGTAACATCAAGTTTTTAATGCCATTGCCGGGGACTGTTCGATTAATATTGATTGATTAGTGATTTGGTTAATCTAGATTTCTTTTTTCTTTGAAATTTCTTACTTTTCTTCATTTCTTCTATACTACTTCATCTCTTTTTTTTCTCGCATCTCTTTCTTTGTAGGATACAATGAGTGTTGATGACGGTAATAGACGTTTAGGAGATTTTTCCGCACCCACTGCTAAAAAACTGAAGTCTAGCATTGTCAGGACAACAATTCATGCTAAAAATTTGAGTTCAGTCTAACATTAGTCACCTTGATACAACAAACCAATTTGGAGGCACACCCTAGATGACCCATATCTACACATAGATGACTTTCTAGATTATTGCAATACCATGTTCTATAAAGGCATTTCGATAGATGCTAAAGTCTATGGGGATTCCCTTTCTCTTTGAAAGATAAAGCTAAGGCTTGGTGGTATTCTGTAATACTAGAAAACATCACAACATGGGAAGAGCTGGAATTATGTTTTCTAAACAAATACTTTCCACCTAGTAAGATAGAAAATCTGAGGAATCAAATCATGAGTTTTGTGCAAATAGATGGAGAATCATTGTTTGAAGGTTGGGGTAGATTTAAAGGGTTGTTGCAGAAATGCCCCCATCATTGGTTGGAAAAGTGGCTAATCATCCACACGTTCTACACTAGCATTTCAAACTCAATGAAGATGATATTTGATTTAGCTGCAGGGAGTTCTTTGATAAATAAAAGCTTGAATGAAGCATACAAATTTATTAATAATGTGGCACTAAACTTACATGAATGGTCACATGAAAGAAGGATTATATCTTCCCAAAGAATCCCAGAAGTTCGAGCCATGAATGTCAATTTGAATGCCAATCAAGAGTTGTTGCAACTGCTCGGAGGTTTTGAATGCTAAGATAGAGAGATTGACTTTAAAATTCATTAGACCTCCACCATAACTTTCAGAACCTCAGGAGATTTTTTTTTCCATGACGAATCTGATTCACAACTTGACGAGCTTTCACCACGAAAAAAACCCAGAGAGAGTAGATACCACCACTCAGACTAGGGTCTATAAGCCACCGATACCGTTTCCTCAACGATTGGTCAGGATGAAGCTATGACAACAAACTAAGATGGACACAATTGAACTAATCAATAGGGAGTTCGATAACTCAATTAACAACCCTGAGATGTTGGAAACTAAAGCTTCACAGGTTACTTATTCTTTCGAGGCTCCAGACAAACTTAAAGTTCGACCAAAGATAAACTCTATTGAATATTGTTATGCTTTGGGAAAGTTTAAGATGAGCACAGAGGATGAAGTCATGAAGACATCACTTGAAGAAGTTGAAAATTTAGTTGAGGCTGCATATTTTGTTATAATTGGGATGGATGAGGAGTCTCAGACTCTTGACCTTCCAAATTTTTTTTTCTCAAACACAAGAAGCAAAGAGTTATAAGCTAGTCAGACATCGTTTGAAGAGAAACTTGAGAAACAAGAAATTGAGACTTTGAAAGAGGTGTGTCTTGCTTTAATTAAGTTACCTCCAATCCTCAGGATTCCAGAAAAGTTTCCCTCAGCCACCTTCGAAGCCATATTAACTAATATTGAACTCTTTCTAGTGGATGAATTAGATGAACGACCTCTTGATGGTCCTATGAAGTTTAGCATATTCTACAAAGGACAAAGAGGCAAATCAAGCAAGTACCTTGTCCCTCCATGAGCAAGGTTTAAGATATGTGGCAAGCCAAAAAGCATTTGCATATTTGATCAAAGATCAAGCACAAAAATAGGAAAGTTAGAAAGTATCTGGCACTAGCACGAGCACGATTCAAAAGATTTTGCATTGATGCACCTAATAAAAGAAGAGGGAGGCATGACCACCTCAAAACATGCACTCCTGATTGAGACTAAAAGGGGTTGAGCTTATGATCAGAAACAAGCGCTTCTTGGGAGGAAACCCAAGTTCTTTCTTATTTTTGATTAAGTTTTTCTCTTGTTTCATAGTTTTAACTTTTTGTTTTGTTTAATTTCAATGATAGAGGGATTCATGAGCTGGCCGTGGAAACAACCATGGGTGTGGGGAGCTTTCCAATGATGCACACGGGTAGGTCGTGTCGAGAACCATGGTCGTGACACTTTTTGGCCACAAAATTATCAAAAACAGGAAGCAACATGGGTTGACCGTGCTTCCAAGCATGTCTGTGTCCCACAAATAGATTTAAACATGGCTAGGTCTTTCCTCCCAGTCACGACCATGTCTCACTATGGATCAATTTTTAAATAGTATAACTTTTGATCCGAGATGATCTACGGGGGCATACAACTACTCAAATCAAAGATCTTTCAAAGATCTACGATTTGTTACCATATTCAATATGTAATGAACTAGTTTTAGACCTAAAAAATATCGTTTAAGAGACCTTTCAGAAGTCTAGAAGACCTTTGTTTAGGATAAAGATGTTCAAACAACGCAGTAAGGGCTCAAGCTCACACAACAAAGGCAAGGACAAAACACACGACAAGGGTAACAATTCTAATTCTCTAGGCTTTATTATTTTCGGATTACTAATCATAGAACTCATTATGATATACTTGATATGAGAAAAATTATTAATTCCCGATATTTAGCTGATCATGTTTTGACTAGTCTAGGCCTTAGGGATGATATTTTTTGGGGTTGCAAGGTTGCAAATAAAGTCTCACATTTAAAACACATGGAAAAAATCATGAGCTTATAAGGGAAAGATATCTCCATTGGTATGAGATCTTTTGGGTAGAACCCAAAAATAAATCCATGAGGGCTTAGGTCCAAAGTGGACAATATCATACCATTATGGAGATATCTAAATTCCTTCTATCCTAATAATTGGTATCAGAGTCCAGATTGCCAGAAGGTCTAATCATTGACTGTGCATAAGAGATATGGTCTAATCAACCCATGTGAGTAGAATATTGACCTTGAACAAAGGAAGTAGGGGCTCTCGAGTCCTGATCAAGAGGACCAGACACTAGGTAGGAAGTCCTAGTTGCAGCTAGGCAAGGAAGTCCTGATAGGTTGGATGAACCGAGGGGCAGGAAGACTTGGTGGGTTGAGGATCAGAAGGGGGGCCCTGTGGTCCTTCGTTTGAGGGGGGAATTATTGTGATTGCAAGGTTGCAAACAAAGTCCCACATTGAAAACACATAGGAAAGATCATGGGCATATAATGGAAAGATATCTCCATTGGTATGAGGCCTTTTGGGTAGAGACCAAAAATAAATCCATGAGGGCTTAGGCCTAAAGTATCCAATATCATACCATTATAGAGATATCTAAATTCCTTCGGTCCTAACAATATTGATTGAATGATAAGTAAAGTAAGATGGAACAAATTGATGAGTATGACATATCCTACATATCTTAGGATTACCCTTGGATATTTCTTGAATTCGGTGGAAGTTAATATTTTACAAGGTATAGGATGTCAAGAAGGTTGAATTACCCTTCGATTGTTTAACAATGATCATCATATGACCTTAAGCGATTTGGATTTGATTTTTAAATTACCTTGTAGTCGAGGAATATTGTCATTTGAGGATTGATCACCACCATATCTCGAGCCCTTGATTATGATTTGATTATGACTTGAGAAAGTTAGAGGTAGTTCGAGGATGGATATGGAAGATTGCATTGCTATACATATGATTGTTAGGGATGATGTCTTTTATTACTGGCTTCATAAGTCCTATTTACCCCATCTCCTAAACCCCCACCTACCCATCCACATGAGTTACCACACATAAACATTCTTTTCTTTTGTAGGGCATTCGACGTACGATTTTTTAGAGATAATGATTACCCTCTCCACCATTAGAGAGGAGGGCAACTGCTAGATGGAGGAGTAACACCGACAATGGAATGACTTATACACTTAACATTCATCAATTTTGTTATTATTGAGGACAATACATTATTCAAATCTGGGGGGGGGGGGGGTTGGTTTAGCTAGTTTTTTGGTATTTAGTTTAGTTTTGTTAGTTTTGTCATGTTTCTTTTTGCATCATAAATTTTTATTTTGTTGCATCATATCATTCTTACATGTCATCATCGATACATCTGAAAATAGTCATGATTCATAGAAATGGATTAGTACTCTTGTTTCTTAGGTGATCTCACAACTATATTTTGTTTACTGGATAAACTCGGATCATAGTACTCATTAGAAAAAAAAAATAAAAAATCTAAAAAAAAAGAGAGAAAAAAAAGAGTGTGTGAAAAGAAAATTTTTACTGCTTGGGGGAGAATCTTGTGTGTGGCAGGTAAGTGTCTTTCACCGAAAGCATTAGGAACACAATTAAATGATGACTTGACTAGGATTAAAGATTGTCACTTAAAAAGGTTAATCAACATTTTGCATTGAGCATGGAGAACTTTCACTTAGGCCACACTTAAACAATTCTGTTATCTTGCTCATTAGTGAAACTAAATGATAGAATTAGACTGATTTACTAGGGATTATGATGCATCATTTGCAGACATAAGTTTAGATTGCAGGTTTTGCTTGAAGACAAGCAAAAATTTAAGTCTAGAGGTGTGATGTGTGTGTTTCTTACGTGTTTTTAGCATTATTTAGCATACATTTTGTTGCATTTCATGAATATCCTTTTTATACATACATCTTCTTTCTATTATTTTCATTACTCTTTACTCATTATGTTCGAAGATATGCTCTTTGCATGTTTTCAATGATAGGACATATTTTTGGAGCAAAAATGGAGTCATTTGAGCGTTGGAACGAGAAGCTACAATAAAGAACATGCTCTAGCTGTGTCCTATGACACGAGCGTGTTCCTCCATGCGAAGTTAATCGAAGAACGGAGCAGAAATGGAGAAATGGAGCTACCAATACTCAACACGCCCCGACCGTGCCTCCCCTATACTTCCGTGCCTCTCTCTATGTTCAGCAGCCATGATCATGCCTTTGGCAAGGTCGTGTTTCCTTCACCAAATCCAACACGCCCAGGCCGTGCCTCCCAGGTACGGTCATATCTGGCTATGTTCTAGCTTCCGAGCCGAACACGCCCAAGCAGTGCCTCCCAGGCACATCCATGTTTGGCCCCATTTTGGTCACTGAAGCCAACACGCCCAAGCTGTGCCTATCAGGTATGACCATATTTGGCCTAGATCCAACAGCTGATCTAGATATGCCGCGGTCGCGCCTTCTAGGCATGACCATGCTTCTTTCCTAAGCTTAACACAACCATGTCATTCTATCCCGCGGTAGCCCAAGCAACAAACCAAACTTCTAACGAGCATAACGTTTATCTCAGGTTGAGCCATGGGATCCACGATCTATCAAAATGAAGATAATTTCAAGATCTATGAGTTTGGTTCAGGGTGAAACCCATGAAAATCTAGTCTAAGGGCCAAAAACCTCATTTTAGTCGAACCCGATGATTTAGGTAGTCCAACAAATTTGGGAAGCTATAAAAAGAATGAAGGGTCATCTTGTTAGGTCATGTGAGACCAGGGGCTCCGCCCTCTTTCGAGAAGAGGGTTCTTCCCTTTCTAGGAAACCCTAGAGAGCCATTTTCATAGTCATCCCAATGATCCATCCACCATCGGAGCTTATAAACTAATCCAAAGACACCAACATCGATTGGATAAGCATTTTCCTCTCTCTATTTACAGTTCAGAGTTGTAAAATGCTAATTTCGATGACTTTCAATTGTTTCTCCTTCTCTATGGAGTAGTTCTCTAGATTCTAGGATTAAAAAGTAGCTATGATGTAATTATTGATATATGAACTAAGTATTTGTTTAACTTTCTCTATATTATGACATGTTTATTCCTTGTTCATGCTTTATTGTGTATGCTATAAATGCCATAAGATGCAGAGAGTTAGTCACAAGTAGGGGAGATACTTTAGATGAACTATGGAGCCCTAGTGATAGGGGTAGTTTATAGAAGCAAACATTCTAGCATTATCGTCTTGAATGTAGACCAGCTTGCCATGAGGGGATAACTATAATAGAACTTAATGGATTTTTTTCCCAATTTAATACCAGGGAGTATAAGAGATAATCTAGATGAATCATGGAGGCCTAGTGATAGGAGTAATCCCTCAAATCGGACTTTTAGCATTATCACCTTGCAAAGAGGCATTGAGTTTAGGTAGACATGCCAACATAGTTTCAAAAGTCCATATCGGTCATTTGGGACAAGTCACCATACATTCGAATGAACATAGAGGTAGGAAAGTGAACAATATTTAGAATGTCAACAAACATCATAGTGAAACCGAAGTCCAAGAATCATTCCCCCAATTTAGATTTCTCCCTCAGCCATTCAATTGCGTTCAACCTCTGAATTGCCCTCAGCTCTCACTCTCTCTATCTCGTTTGTGAACTTGACCAACTTTGATTCTCTAAATAACTAGTTTCAAACACTTAATCAGTACTTAGTCAATAGTCCTCGTGGGATCAATATTTGATTACTTGACGATAATCATGCACTTGCGGAATCGACAACATCAGAAGCAGATGACCAACATCCCTCATAAAATTCAGTTCTTGTAATAGAGTTGAATGTCGAGTTCAATTTGCCATGGCTTATATTTTGTGGTACAAAATTGTTGCAATGATTCATGTTTATCAATTATTTGCTAATTTGTTTGGTTTCCATATTGCTATTTCAAATGCTTGAATTAACTATAATGCAATTTTACCATTCATTTCTCTTTGCAAGGTAGAGCCGACCATGATTCAAAACCAACAGTTCGACGGTTACTGGAATGTCAACCCTTAACTATCCAAGATGGTTACAGTTTACGGTTCAAAACTGTCCATTATGATTCAATTCATGATTTGCGATGGTTCAAAATTATTATTATTTTTTAAATTATTAAAAAAATATTCTTGCATTTATAGGAATCAAAGACCATGTAGTTCGATTACCTTTTTACCTTAGAAAGTGACATTATTACTCACTTTATTTCTTGTTTCTATAGTGTTCGTTCCTTCGGTATCAAGGTCCACCACCATAGAATTGTTGGTGCAGGGAGCACCAGAATCAAACCTATATTTTGATGTTGTCAAAGGATCAGAGTTAAGTCTTATTGTTA
>JBBUKS010473786.1:0-17627 GCA_038050645.1 Hedychium gardnerianum
GTACTTGAGCATGTGCATTTGATTAACAGATAACTAGAAATATCAAAGAAACTATTCAATGCAGAAACACCATAATAATCATTGATGATCTACGTCATTCTTGCTGCTGGCAGTTTTACTGCCATCACTAGAATAATTATTTTCTTTCATACCTGTTGCCGATCAGTTAGTGATTTCTGTTTACTTAGAGCTGGTGCATGAGGTGCTGTGGCTGGCTCCTGCAATTTGAAATTTTGTTCATTAAAAATAAGTTCTAAGAGAGTTCCTATTTGGTACTTGTGTGTTCATGAGAATCACGAGACCATTACTTATTTTCAGTTTTGAATCATTTAGGAAGTTGCTAATTTGTATACCTTGATTACTGGTGGTTCAGTAGTTTTGGAATCAGCATTTGGGTGATGAACTGGAGCAGGCCGATTGCGGAGCAACTGGTTCTCTGACTCCAATGTGCTGATCTTGCTCTCAAGACTAGAAAGCAATTGCGAAGACTATATCAATTCTATTGGAAATTCTTTCAGACAAAAATGAAATTCATTATTTAAGGCATGCTATTTGATACCTTTTGATTTGCTCAGATAAATCTTCATTCAAGGAAGCAACTAATGCTTGCTGCCTGAGAACTTTATTCTCAGACTCTAGACCAGACAAATTTGTTTCAAGACTGCATGGTTAAGTGGATAGTTATTTGCATTCCTTAAAGTTCCAAATGTTTTTGATGCTTTTATGTTTTACATAACAAAAGGAGGGAACGCAGACTACTTTTGTATATGGTACCTCTCTATCATCTCTTGCATTTGGCTGATTTTTGAGTTGTATTCTTCTGTGTCTTTTAGTAATTCTTCAACTCGATTTTGAACCTCATTATATCTTCCTTCAAATTCCTCGGCCTTGGACCTGAATATACTTAGCTCAGCCTGTAAAGAATCAGACCCTTCGTCAACATTAAATCATGTTGTTTCATATGTTTATTTGTACACATATCACATTCTTCAACTTGGATGACCAAAGATTTGTTTGTTCTAGTTCTTCAAATTCAAATTCATTCTTATAGATATTCCTATGCATGCTTATTATAGATTTTTGACAGAGTAATGGAACCTCTAGCTCATTATTGCGGTTGGCTAACAAATCTAGCTTGGCGTTGTCGACCACTGGGACCTCTTTAATGACTGGTGGTGCTTGTTCAATAGCAATCCTAGCTTCTTCTTTTTCTCTGATAATTGCTTCTTGGGCTTCATCAAGTTTCACATTCATTTCTTGTAATGCACTTTGTAACTTTGCAATTTCTTTCCCTTTAGTCTCTTCGATGTCAATCTACATAAACACTCCATGATAGTTAGACTGTAATGAATATAGGCATTCACTCTATTTTTAAATTATGGTATACCCTCATATGCTTTTCAACATCTAATCTCCAAGTGAGCTCTTCAACCTTCTTTTCAAGCTTGTCCTTTGCTTCCTTAAGTGCTCCTGTTTCCCTCGCAGCCTAGATACCCAATTTGTCAATAGCGAAATCCAGCAGCATGGACATTGCACTTTCTAGCCATAATCCATACAAAACATATGAAGGCAAGGTACCTATTTGATAGCTAAGAAAAACTAACCATTTTTAACTTCCGAAGTTCCTTTCTTCCAATACGCCCTCTCCACAGGCATTGAAGTATCAAAGTTGCTTTCTTTTGATATTTATAAGCAGAACGAGCTTGATATAGACGCCATTGAGTCTGTAGGTCATAATAGAAAGGTATGAATTCCAAATGGTTTTATGGTCTTTATGACAAGGTATTCAATGTGTAATTCCTTTGTGAATCCACATACTTGTATTATTATAGCACCCTTGGTTCTCCTTTTATGTCTGTATTCATTACGTGTTGCCATTGCTTTTAGTCCTGTTTGAATAACAATTGCAGCTGACCGCAGTTGTGAATAAGATTTTCTAGCTGCCTGAGAACGTGCATATTTCTGGATGCGTATCGACGCATCCTCTCTTCTCATGCTTTCATATAGCTTTCTTGCAAGACGTGCTGCACCAGTAATAAACATGTCAGCAATCTGTAGAAATATTTGCTATCCTACAAAAGAAATGATATAACAGGAACCTCTCCAAAGCTTTTGCAATTGAATTGATGCTTTGCGCAAAGTTAGGAATTCCTTCCGAGCAAGATGTGTACGTATTTGCCTCTCGATGGTCCTTGCAGCATTAGACAAAACTTCCATGCGGCGAGTATCTAGCTCAGCCATCTGACCAGCTCTGAGGAATACTTTCGTTTTTCCTATCTGAAAGCAAAGCATTGTGCTAAGTTTTAGAATGCATACATAATATATCAAGATTGACTCTGTCCCTGTTTTGGATATTTTGACCGTGAACAGGATGCACCTGATAGCCTTTCAAGCCCATTCTTTCCAATATAGCTGCACATGCTGCTTTTTCATCCGAGCTGCAGGATTCAGTATGTATTCCATCTTTAAATTTCATAAAATCTTTGGAAAGCAGATTGTAGTTTCTTAGTAGAACTTGTTACCTGTCAACAAGATCTACTGCGAGAATTCCAAAACGATCAACAAATTCCTCAAACGTTCTTTTTGTTGGATAGCCAGCGCAACTTATCCTGATTGCCTCCAACACACCCTAAGTAGGAGAGAGTGAGAAATGAGATACACAGTAGTTCAGTTTTTGCTGGATAGAGGATGATAAGATAATTCCAGTTTGATGTGCGCTCACTTACCCCACATCTCAATTGGTTCAGGACATTGAAATTTTCAAAGATTCCTGGTTTTAAGACTGCATTGGGCTTTATACATCTGATGTAATGCGGTTCTGTGGTGCTCAAAGTTTCCATAAGTGATTGGAGTTGTTGCTGCAAATTTCCCCTAAAGAATCATTAGGAATTTAAAAAAGATGATTTAACTCATGGATGTAAAATCTTTTGCTCCTTACCTTAAAGCGAGTACCTATTGATGAGAACTTTGACTGTTTTGAAGCTTCCTCAGGTAATGGTGGAATTAGATTTGCCACGAAAGGACACTTTGAAGCATTTAATAGAGCTTGATGTTCTGCAACAACGTAGTCTTTGTTCTTATCGAGGAATAGATCAGCTTGGTAAGTAACCTGTTGATTAAACATAGTGACTTAGTTCCATATAGAAGATAAATGACATTTGGTACATCTATCACTTGTCTTATCTTGTTTTCCTTACATCTCCAGCATAATGGTTGATGTTAAAGGCAGTTCGAGCAAGTTTTGGCTTGCTAAAACGCTTGTGATTCTTGTATGTTTGGTACATCTTCTGAGCAAAAGTTTCATGAGTTGACTTCGGAAACATGCTGCAATATCAAAATTAGTTGGATTAATGTCCATCTTAATATTAGCTACAATTGTCTGTCAGCTACTGTTCCAACCAAAAAGGAAGGGAAAAGGCTTACCATGCTTCATCAAGTAGTGCAATTATTCCCCCAGGTTTCTGCATCGAAACAATAAGAATTAGTGCCCAGCCTTTTTTTTTCATCAATGATAATCAATATGGATGTTATGCTCATTTTTACCTTTTCTATAAGATCCAGTACGTCTTGATTATCTACGAACTCCACATAACTCCAGTCGATTTCTTCTTTGGTGTACTCTTCTTGCTCCATCTTGAATACATGCTGTTTTCCCCCCAAAATTAGCATTAATAAAGATGCCTTTTCATTTAGTGCAAGTATGATAAAGATGATTATTTATATACATACTTGATTGAAATGTTGTTGCAATTTCTCATTAGTTAAGTTGATACACAATTGCTCAAAACTGCCAGCATTGAACTTTTTGTCAGTGAAATCCTCGAAATGTGCGTGTATTTTCCAAAATAGATTACCTGTTTATCTTGAAGCTCTCAAATCCATATATATCGAGCACGCCAATAATTTCTTTTGCATCTGGATCCTGTCCAATTGAGGTGTTGATTGTGTCTACTATCCTGCCATGATATTTTGAAAATGTTTTCACAAAATATGCATTAACATTAAGAATCTGAAACTACTAGGGATTGAAGGAAACATGTCTGCTGAAGATTGACAAGATTGTTCGTCAAATATACCAAGTTACATAGCTGAGATCAATCATGCTCAAACAATCTTACCAGTCAAATAATCTTGAGTATACTGTTTTAGCTAAAGCGTCACGACTTAGTGCAGCAGACTCTGGATCAAGAGGCTTTGTGATTTTGCCATCTGGTGTAACAATCACACGCTGGCAAAGGGAATCTTCGAGTGCTTTTTCATCAGCCCTGAGAGCACCAGAGTTTTTAGCATGTAGAAATTTAAACAATGAGAGCATAACTTAGATGATTATCATGCACAAAGATTCTTGTTTCGCACATTAGCAACTCTGCAGCTGTTTTAAGATGGTAGAGTGATTTCTCATCTCTCAACTTTGAGGAATCAATTTCGGTCCCTTTGGCAAAATTTATGTTCCCCAAGTGAAGAATTGCAGCTACTACTCGAAATATCGCATCCTACACATGAAATACCATTCCCTGTTGATTCAGATGCCATATACTTTTTTCTAAGTCCAAATATGCATGCGAGATGTTAAGACCTGATCTTCCTGATTGATTCCAACAATATCCATGGCTTTTCTAGTTTCTAAGTATTCCCTGGCGTCGTCCATGTTTGCTACTTCGAAACAATTTGTTTGGTTTAGATAATGGAATGTTCTTGGATCTGCAACCTTAAACTTCTTCGCTTCCTAAAACAAGAATGAATAACAATATTCTTATCAAATGATAACCCTTTTGTGTAAGAATTTCTCTGTTAGTGAATAAAAGATTGGAGTTAGCAAAGTACCTCTGGGGGTGCAGAACAGAGCATATAGAAACAATGGTAGTTTCGTTCTGGATCAGATACTTGGCATACCCGTGAGCGTTCGAGAAGGTATGTGCGAACTGCAGCTCCTGAGATCTTCCCGTATTTGTCAAATTGGATTTCCACAAACTTTCCAAAACGACTGGATATGCAAGATAGTTCTTGATATATTAGATTTAGAGCTATGCTAACTCAACTACTTGTTTGTAGATAGGGAATTTTTAAAGCAGCTGTTTGCTGATCACCTCGAGTTGTTATTTTTCACTGTTTTTGAATTCCCAAATGCTTCGAGCACCGGATTGGACTGCAAACGATAGTGCATTATCCTCATCAAGTAGGGATTAAGCTCGTCATATTCTCTATTATAAATGCTAGAGGTAAGTAAGCATCTTGTACCTCCAAAACCTGTTGCTCTACTGTTCTTCCCTCGGTGCCTGATCTGCCTCCCATGAAAGCTAGATATCTCATGAGCATCTTCGTCGTCTCAGTTTTACCAGCTCCACTCTCGCCACTAACCAAGATCGACTGGCTTCCATGGTCATTTATAATTGCCCTGTTGCAATCCCAAATTTAGAATCATCAAACTAACATCTGAATTTTATGCAGACTACCTGTAGCAATCATCCGCCACTGCGAAAAGATGAGGATTCAGCTCGCCGAAAGCAGCTCCCTTGTACTGTTCCATCATATGCACATCATACAAATGGGGAAGCCTTTGAAACGGGTTCACAGCGATCAATATATTCCCGGTGTAGGTCTGTCAAATGAAGTTATTCTCTGTTTAAGCTTCTGAGAATGTAGTTTTCAGATGGATTTTGGAAGATGGAACACATACGTAAATCTCATTTAGTGCATAGCGGGAAGAAAGGTTCTGTAGAACTCCTGGTTCATGGAGATACGCCAATTTGGTCATGTCATCCACCCCAGCTGCAGGAGCTTCTGTGTCTTTGGGGTATATACTCGACAGATTCGCCACAACCTGCGTGATCGATCGACTAAGTAGTTTACTTTTGATCTAGTAACAGCTTGTTATGGTTAATTATGGTTGAGGTTGTGAGATTTGAGAAACATCAAATTTTGTGAGATCTTGAAAGATACTAAGCTCCATACTTCTTTCTTGTTGGATTGTGAACTCTGTTTTCGAGTTCATCTATGATTCAAAATTGTTTGGATTTCATGGCACAAATTAATCAATCTTTGAAACAGGAAACTAAGCTGCTGGCAGTGAGTATGACATACGGTCTTGCCGATGGTGGTGAGTATGGTGGCGGCGCCGCCTTTGATGGCCGTGACTTGGCCGTCGATCCATGCCGCCTCGGGATCCTCCAGCCACACGTGCGACCCCACGATGATGTTCACCGGCGTCCCCTGTGCTCCCAGTATCAAGGATTAATTCGGCAAGTGAATCCAGGAAGACGCGTGATCTGATAATGATCAGACAGAACTCACCATGATGCTCTGTTTCTGCCTGGAGCCGCCGTCGACGATCGATCATTCAATCGAGCGAAGAAGATTAGAGAGAAGGCGAAGCAACGGAAAGGAAAGGCAACGAAGAAAAAGATTAAAGAAATGTAAAGGCAACTGGAGGGGGAATGAAGAAGGTGGTGGGGCAGTGATGTGGTTGGAGGAGTTCCGAAAGAGAAGAGAAAGAAAGAAAAAAAAAAAAGGTCGGCCCGAGACGGTGTAAAAGCCAGCCTGTCACTGTCAGCAGAGCCATGTCAGCAGATGACGTGGCGGAGCATCGGGGCCTTGGATTCGGCCGGGTGATCTGTGTCGGATATCCTCTAGATTCGGCTTGAAATGGATTTCCACCCTGCCCCCTCCAGATTTTCCTTGCTTACAATAACAGACTTTAAACATGTTAAGCTCAAAAGACGTTTTGATAATTTTAAAGTTGGGAGGGTATTTTTTGAAAAGGTTCAAATATTTACATCACGGCGTATGTGTCCGCCGGAGCTTGCGTGGTTGAATAATACAGCGGAGGTGGGCTCCATATTGGATCGAGTAGTGGTCGGTGGCCCCACCTCCGGCTTTAACGATTAACATCCTTTTTCTTCCCGGGAGGTGGCTGGCGGTGGGTCCCGGCGAGGCTTTCGGCTCCACTAGCCTCCGGTGGTCGGTGCATCGAATGCATGCTTTATTTTATTTTGAGAAAAAAGTTGGCAATCTCTTTAAGAAAATAATTTCGGATTTATTTTTATTTATTTACTTTTATTTTTCCGTTTTTACTTGTGAGATAAAAGAAATATATTTCTCTGCGACGTCCACTTTCTCTAACGAAACCATTACATGATGAATGCTTTCTAAATTCCAGACGCACAGTCGCCGGCGCCTCTCTCGCTGACTATTTCTCCCCTCTCCGCTTGCTCGCCGGTCGCCTGTGGCGGTGCTCCTCATCATCCCTCCCCCTCGACGAGGACGCCGCCGCGGGCCTCCGCTTGAGGTGGTAGTCATCCTCGCTCGACATGCCGTCGTATCCTCTGCTCCTCCTCCCGCCCTCCGCCTTGTGGCTCGCCGGCCGCTCTTTCATCCCGTTCCTATTCTCGCCGCCATTGGAGAGGCGGATGCGGGAGAAAACGCTGGATTTCGGCTTCCTCTCCGCCTCGGCGGCCGAAGCCTCCTCGTCGTGGTCGGGGAATTTCCTCTTCCGAGTGGTGGTGGATTCGCGCTCCCGAACCGGGCCGTACCGGTCCGCATAGGATGACTTCTCGTACCAGTCTCGTTCAGGGACGCCCATCGTCTTCTGCAATCAAAATCACACACGCGTCAGCACAATAAGAGCAGGGAAAATTACAATTCTAACAGATGGGCCTGGGCCTAATGGACTTAAACCGCGGCCCTTTAAGGCCCAATAGCAACCTAGAGATGTTGCCCAACGACCACAGAAATTGATCGTGATGTTTAACCATATTCACTGATCAATCACGTTGCTCGTGATTCTTTTTATAAACTTGCTTATAGGAATCCAAACAACAAACTCAAACCCAGTTACTAAATATAATCGAGTTTTCGAAACCAATTTAAATGGTCGAACAAATACATGGCCTTTACTTAGGTTTAAGGCAGCTATGGCGATAGAACTAACTCTACATAACTGAGCATAAATACGTATTGACAAAAAAAAACATACGAGCTTTGGTTTGATCGACGAAACATCGTTTACACTGCTGCTCGGCTCCTTATTTCTCGAATGTTCCATGTCTCTGCGTCCAGCGGAAGGAGAGGACCTTACACAATCAGAAATGAGTAAATCAAACTCTATGAACAAAAAGAATGATGTGTTTAAAACAGCAATCTAGTGATAGCAGATCTTAGGAAGTGGCAGTTACCTTCCACTAATTTGGTCCATTTCCCGCTTGCGTCTCGTATCAGCCTTCCTGGCGTCGGTCTCTTCTCTACGCATGCCCGGAGGAGGGCGCTGACCCATGCCAACCATGCTAGTCATGCCTAACTCAGATATGTTCCTATAAAGTGGTTTTTTTTCTCAAAACATGCAGCACTATGTTGCTAATAAACACTAGAGACGACCCAATATGTGATTCTATCAACTTGCTAGTTCCATTATAGAACCACAGGAAAACAGGATGAACCCATATAAAAAGAAAATTGAAATTTAAAACAAAAACAAAAACATCCATCATCGCTTGTTGCACCAAAGCAGATGAATGTTAGTAACCATTACATCTAGTTTCTGATTATCAATGGCACACCTTGGAACTGGTGGCATCATGAACGCCTGTGCTGCATATGGATCTGGTGGAAACATTCCACCTGTGAATGGAACTTCAAAGGGGCCGGATGCATAACCCATGAATGGCATTGGACCACCATAAGGTGCCATGTACGAGGGATCAACTCCTAACGGCATCCCACCTGTCCAGTAAGGATTGTAACCTGAAGCTGACATGCCAAAATTTCCAGCCCCGAAGTCTTGGTAAACTTGGCATTGCATATCAGCAGCTGCAGTCCGGGGGGGAAAAAGCAATCATCGGGTATCAAAAAATAAGTAGGGCATTGCTCGTTAAACAAATACGAAAAAGTTATCTAATATTCCAAACTGTACTATATTCAAGTCATTCCCTCATAAAGTAATTGCAATTAGTAAGTAAATTGAACATAAAACATCTGATGAAATTGATGTGAACAAACCAGTGATAGGAATTCCAGGTTTCTTCCTTTTCTTTTTCTTTCCTGCAGAAAGGGTAAGTTTAAAAAACTGAAAGAACGGAGGAGAAAGAGTAGAATGTACACATCTTCTTACCTTGTTCTCCAGCAATCTGCTTTTCTTGGACAATATCACACACCACTGAAGCACATTCAGGTGATCTTGTCCCCTTGCTAAGAGATTCGGGTGCTGCTTCAGATACATTCACATTCGCAGCAGCTTGTTTATCTGCAGGATTCAACTCGCTGTTCCCTGTTTTTATTTCACTAGCAGCTTCCCCATTGATCATGTGGTTAGATTGGTTTGTAGCAGAATGCTTGGGCATGTCTTTGGAAGCAGCAGAAAGAGTATGAGATGAAGCTTTTGGATGAACTGGATGAGCTAATTCTGTACCTGGGAATGCAATTGTTGTAAGTTACTCTTGACAAAGAACAAATTAGTGTGTGACCAAACTTGTTAATCCTTAATACCTGGGACCTGACCGAGGCTTCCAGCATTTTCTGTGCTAGTGGTTGCTGATTCCATTATCCTACTAATAGCTTCTCTAAATGTTTTATTAGGAAGGAGGTCGTCTGCTAGTATATCAGTAGCTCCACAGAAGCACATCAATTTTGACATAATATAGTCTCTAATGCCTGATAGTAAACGCAAATAAACTTAATGATACATGAATATACCGAAAGGCTGTAGCACACAAGAAAATAAACATGAAGGAACCATGTGACTTACATTTATCGCAGAAACTGCTAAAACAGCACTTGCTAGTTAACACTGCATCTTTCATTACCTCCTTGCACAGTGGACAATGCAACTGAGGAGGAAGATCACAAACAGGACGAGTAGTCGGTAAGCCCTCAATTTCTTTCTCAAATGCAGCTCTATAAGATAAAGAAGATCATGAGTTTTACAATGAATTCAATCAAAACTACAAATAGTGCGCAAGATAATGTGGACTTAAACTAGCTTACTCGTTTGGCTTTAGAACAGCAACTGCACCGCTTGGCAAAGCATAGGATCCATCAGAAGTTGCCATCAACATTGATTTTGGAATTCCAGTTGGAGGTTTCGCTCTTTTAATATCATAGTTAGGGTCTCCATTCGTAGGACAATGCTGAATAAAATGCCCTACACATAAATGCCACCGATTTAATTTCAATTTGGTTTTAATTTTCCGGTAATATCAAAGTTTTTTAAAAAAAGTGTTGTACCGGACACTTTGCATCTATGACACACATACCCTGCTGGGGGTGTCCTCCGTTCAAGCATACCACGCCCTTCATTTTTCAGACAAAAAAGATTTCACCACAGAAGTTATTTGCTATTTAAATCCATTATTTAGAATATAACATGATAAATTGAAGATCCTCTCTATTGCAAAACAGTGTCTATGCTGGAGAAGAGGAATCTCAATTTGAGTTTAAATGCAATTATGAACATCGCACTAAACTATCTTTTGAGACATGAGGAAATGACAAGCAATAACTACCGAAACCACGGCCACCCATCCCCCTGCCTCTTCCATAACCTCTTCCAGCACCATAGGCATCTTGGGTTTGACTAAACAAAAGTACTCACTCAATTAGAATACCAAGTTATGAAAACAAATTGAATGACAAGAGTAAGGATGTAAACAAACCTTACTATTCTATGTCTAAAACTTTAGCTACAAGAGAAAAAAGACAAATGAAAGATCCATACAAATATGACTCACTGATTCCAGTCAAGAGCAGGTGTATCAATCAAAGCCTTGATCTTGCTGTCCTCATCAAGTTTGTTTCCAGGAGGAACATTAACCACAAAATTACTCGTTTGTGAATGATTTGTTTCAGGAATGGCATAAAGATCATTCCCAAACTCATCCCATTCATATTCTTCAGGCTGCAAAATTCCAATCTATTGTCATCCATGTCATGCTGAATGATAGTTCAATTGGTTCCCTCAGTTAGGGGTGCCATGTCAATCAGAGAAATATTAGGCTTACATATTTGTTAATAGATGAATCCCCAACTAGCAAGTTGGCTGGCGGTGGGATCTCTTCTACCTTACTCTCCACAACATTCGGCCTGCAGATTAATATATACTTATGATAAATCTATTATACATAAAAGATTATTGTCGAAAACCTTGATGTATAGAAAACTTAAAATTTCAAAGTTACTATTGTCATTTCACAATTGTTAACCAGGAAATCTACATAGATAACTGATACTACTAAGAGAAATAGGTTTGAGAATTTAAGGTCCAAGATAGTACTCGGCTCTTTCAGTAACAATAGACTTCCGTGGTCGCCCTGGGACCCGACGAATCAAAACTGATGTGTTTTTGGGTATCATTGCCCCTTCATCTACGTATTCTGAAACCAAAAAAAAGAGCAACAAAGACTCCATAAGTTCTAAAGGAAAGATCTCAACTTCCGCATAGCATACCCATAAACAATAATCCAAGCAATTTATCATGTATGTCGAGCATAACTGGGCTGAGACCAGTCGCCCTCATCGCCTAAATTACATTGTTCCCAAAACCAAGAAATATGGCCTTTTCTAAACTACTGTCTTCTAATTAGGAAATTGAATTTGATATCTACTCCAGGGGAAAAAACCAACCTTCATTACTCTGCGCATTGGAGATCATGAGGTCGAAATCGTTGCCCTTTCCATACAGTTTGGTTTCAAAAATTCTTTCTTTCAAAGTGGCAACAGATATAAACTGCCCTTCAATAGGAATTGAGTCAAAATCTTTCGCACTTTTGAACTTATAATACACAGCCATTATTTTTTTGCTCTCCTCTGTTGTTTTCGTTGGTCGAATCTCAATAAAGATAAGCAAAAAACGGAGAAAAAAACACTTGCAGTAAAAATGAATCGCAAACTAATCATAAACTCGTGTACAGTAATACAGTAGATTTGCTTCCTTTGTAATGACTCTCTGAGGACGACGCTCTGTATTTGAAATAATATCAACTTAAACTGGCAAGGGTGCGAAATATGCCCGCAAAGATCTCTTTTTTTTTTCAATCGGATGGGTGGGACGGTGTAAACAGAAAAATCAACTGTCCGCAGAAGATCTCCTAGATCACTATTTCGAAGATGCAGCTTCCACTTGTCGCAGCAAGTAAACAAGCTACGCGGAGGTGTAGCCCCATCGCTCCATTGCCCAGCACCAACAATCCAAAATCTCGGCACAGGAGGAGGCTTCCTGGATCGGATCGAGCCAAAATCCCGACGACAAAGAGATCGTCCGCGAAACCCCAAATCGATCGGCAACGAAGCTCTAAATTGATCCTTCGAGAGGCGAACGCGGCGGGTGGATATGTCGCCTGGAATCGGTTGGCGGTGGACGGGGAGAAGGGAGAGGATAGGATTAGGGTTTCCGATGAGGATTGTGGAAGGAATACAAAGAGGAAAAGGCGTTAAAGCAACGGTGACAATTCGGATCGTAAATCTATCGACACGCAAAAACGTATAAAATCCGAATCCAAAAATCGTGATTCATAATCCTTTTGACTTTCCGTTCAATCTTTCCACCCTCTCCTCCTCTTTCCTTCGTCTCAATTCTCTCCTCCCAAGTAATCACGGACAAAAGTTTTGTGCGTGGGCTCCACAAATGGAGGATATGGGCCCTGCGTAAAAGTCGCTTTTACATATTATTTGAGCAATTATACAAACACGAAAAATGAAAACTGTTTTTAAAAAAATGGAATATTTGGAGTGCAATTATTTTCAGGACCTTTATTTTTCTACTTTATGTCCGAATAAAGCAATTGCTTTACTCGTGTACGGTGGATGATAAGTGGACCAACTCGTGAACGGTCACGATTGTTTATCGCATAAAACTTCCTATGCGAGCCTGCTGGACGCGCAATCGGTTATTGCTTTCTGGGTTCCAACTGGGCCGAATCCGTGCGACTTCGCCTGGACTTGCTGAGATTTTAAATCCAGCTTTGAGTCTAGTTTCGCGTCCGGGGAAGGTTTCCGACGGAAGCGAAGCGAAGCGAATTCGAACTCCGAGCTAAGCTGATCCAGATCTGATCTGTGATCGTGAGTTCCTCTTTGTGCTTCCTCGACCTCTTCGGCTCACCGTTCTGGTCGTTCCAGTGAGTTTTTCGATCAGTCAGGACGCTCCAATTAAGATCTGTGCTGGATATACGACCCCCCTCCGGCGGTCCTGTCCGATTCGTGTCTTTCTGCGGATATGTGATTGGCCGTCTGCTTAGCAGGATAAATCGGTGAGTTGTGTACTGTGTCTCATTCTTCTTCGATGCCTTTTCTGTGCTTACGGCCGGGGTTAGGGAATTGCCTTTTTCTATGGTTGGTTGATTAGGCTGCGGAAAGGCTTCCTTTGGAGTTCCTGGTTTCCGATTTGAGTTGCGTTTGGATCTGCCGAAGTCAAATCGACTTGTTTGTCGAATGCGCAAGTGGTTCCTTTTGGCGTTGAAAACTCGATCTTTTTCAGGTATGGATCAAACTCTGGGCTTTAAACTTTTTCATTCTGGGACGATTTACCTATATCCTTGCAGTTCTGCAAATCTTCTGATTTTCGAATGTTGTACTATGAATCAGAAGGTGCGCAGTTTCGGGGCTAAAAATTCAACCTTTGGGGATGGAAACTGTATTTGTAGCTGGACCGCATCGGAGTAAATATTACAGCAGAGGCAAATCACAGCCTTCGAGAGACTTTGGAGGGTTTAGCTGCCGCACATTTGAGTCTGCTGCTAGAGTTATGCCCTCATCCTGCTCTCGATTGAGTTATTGCTATGACCATGCTGAGCCAAAATCTCCCAGCTATTACACAGAACAACTTCAAAAACAAAGAAGGAAGAGGAAAACCATTTCACTGAACACCCCGCCTTCTCCAAAAGGAGACGCCTTTTGTGAAAAGACATTTTACTCTGAACGGTGGGCAGGTCCTGCCTACTCAAATTCACCTCCTCCCAGTTCATTGCCTATCCCTACATTTTCCCTTCGCCAAAAGCGTAGTGTTTCTCTAGAACTTCAAATTCCGAAATCTGATGTTATGCTTCACTCTCTCTCGAAATCTGCACCAACTTCTCCTACTAGAGAATCCCCTTCATCTGCCGGTAACTTCCTATTTAACACTACCATTGCTACGGAGAATTTGAGACGGATTCTCCAGTTGGATATTGCAGATGGTTGAGGGAGTTCCTCTTTAAGCACGTTTGAGTACTTACGTAGGTAGTTGCTCGTAAATATGTGTGTCCTGTCGTTTGTTTTCTAGAGCAAGTCTTAGTAAAAGCAATCAGATAGAAGAAGTAAGGTCCTACTTATCAATGCTTACACCATTCGATGTTTGGGTCAATAACATCGAATGGTGTAATTTGAGGAATCTAGTTAAGTGACAATAGTTTAGTTGTTGTGCATTGTTCAAAGACCTTTTTAGTTGTTGATTACCAACAATGCTTACGATGCATAAGTAGAAGTCATCGTGGAATAAACTGCTGCAACATCAGCTGAGCTTAGTCAAGTATGTAACTTTTGTTCAAATGTTGTAGAGCAAGATCTCTTGGCAACTGGTCCTATGAATTTAGAAGCATGTCCATCTCTTCCTTTTGCTTTGTCTGTATGTTTGTGATAATTCCTCCTTTCTTCATAGCTATCAGTCCTTTAACTAAGTTTGATCTTTAGAAGTCAATAAGATTTAACCTTGCCCTTTCTTCCTGTATATTTTTTTGTAGGAAGAAGTGTGAGGTGTAATGGACTTCATAAATCTATCTTTGCTTGCCTATCTTGATGCATATAGGTTGTAGTTGTTCCCTGTTCTCTCTAGTTCTTCGCATTTGGTGTGTCATCTTCAGTTCCTACATCTTAGTAAGCTATGTTTTCCAGTCACTAGATGATTAAGCTGTGGCAGTCATGCATAGGAAGGAGGCTTATTCCTCAAACCATGCCAAGGTAAACCAGGCATAAATTGCATGTTGGCTTTAAGTACTGTCTTTGTTTCATATTCCAGGCAATCTTCTTAGTACATTTTCATTGCAGGGC
The DNA here is from genome assembly GCA_038050645.1 of Hedychium gardnerianum. Classification (NCBI taxonomy): domain Eukaryota; kingdom Viridiplantae; phylum Streptophyta; class Magnoliopsida; order Zingiberales; family Zingiberaceae; genus Hedychium; species Hedychium gardnerianum. Next base: position 15,007 of record JBBUKS010473786.1, read on the forward strand.
TGCTTCTGTTAGTGATCGACACAGAAACCCAATAATTGGTGGTGGTGGATGAAGAAATGTTTCTGTTGATGGTATTTGCTTTTGAAGTTAATAGTTTGTTGTGCGTAATGCTTCTGAGCACTTGGGATTTAAACAAATCCTTGTATAGAAATTAGTAGTTAATATTGCCGTCTCTTGTATTTGCAGGTCGTAGTGTATAATTTGAATAGTACTAACAATGTAATGATGAATAGGTCGATCGAGTTAGATGTATTGAACGTATGTGATGAATGAATCGTCTTCGAAATGCACCATCAAAATTAAAATATTTGCTAGTCAGGCTACCGTCAGAGCTACATTTCAATTGAAGTCACTAACTACGAAATTGATGAAGACAGGCAGCATCACAGCGAGGTGATGAGATAGTAGAGATCATAGCATTTGGCTTCTTCCCTTACGTCGGAAATGCCTCTTGTTGCTCTTGGCGAACGCAGCATCGCCTCAGCGTGTGACGGAACACTCGCCATTTCAGTTTCGCAAGTGTCTTCAGCCTCAGTGCCTCCCACGCCACCGGAATCAATCCTCGCCCCTGAAACAGAGCACTCTGTTTGTACTCCAACACCCAAGTCTCGGCGTCGAGATGCAACGCGGCGGAGCTCCACCTCTCGTACGTCCATGAACTGCCATTGCTAGTTCTGGTTGTGGATTGCAGATTCCCATTTGACCACTGAGATTAGAGATTGAGAATTAGGAGAGAAAAAGAGGATATTTTGAAAGGTTGAGTCGATGTAGTACCTCTTTGATCTTGCCGGATAAAAGCATCATCCATGGAGGAGTTGAACCAGTGGCGAGCAGACCTGTCGTCTTCAGGGGACTTCCCCAAATGACCACTCTCTCTGCTATTGATTCGTGCAGAACGCACCTCCACTGGAACAAGAACTGGCCATCCTGCAACAAAAATGATATTCCACGATGTAGTATAGTTTTGGAGTGAGATGGCAGATAGTCGTCGAGGAAGGAGAGAAAACCTGGTTCAGTTCCCAGTTGGAATCAATTGAACTGCAATTTGCAACCTTTCTGACGAGCAAGCCTTCCAGCCTTTGCTGCAACAGCTCCAACATCCCCTCCAGATCGTCTCCGAGTAGTCGAGATTCCTCGCCGAGTCTGGAAATCACTTCCGGCGTCAATTTAGGGCCGAAGTCTTTCGACACCACCGCTGAAAAGCCAGAGTCCGCCGCCAACAGCAAGAACAGCCAGACAAGAATCCTAACCAGGGAACGGAAAAGTGGCCGATATCGCTGCTTCTTGATGGATTTCTCCTTCACTGGTCTAGATTTAACCGGGGATCGGATCGGCGGCGTGGGGGGAGGGGTGACAGTAGAATCCGGTGACTCAGGAGTGGCTGGAGGGCTTTCGTCGCCAAAAGGCACCGGCGCCGCCTTCTTGGTACGGGCGGCGGACAGCCTGGTGAGGGAGGACTGGTGGAGGCAGGAAGAGGCGGAGGGAAGGAGATCGCGGGTTGCGTGGATGCTGGCGAGGCAGATCTCGCAGTGGCAGTTGGCGTCCTTCCGGCAGCCGGGGAAATAGCAGCTGTCGCCTACGCTGAGGGCATCCCAGCGATCTCGAGTGGAGGAGACGGTCGACCGGGTCCTGGACGACGCCGTCGCTGGAGTACTCATCGCCGCCGCTCTCCCTCTCTCGATTTCTCTTCACTGTTCGTCTTCGAATCGAATGTTGGCCGAGAGAGAGAAAGAAAGGCGGGATTTCATCGTCCAATGGATTTGAAATTTGAACCTAAACGGATAAAATGATGCGCAGGATTTTTTTTAATTTTTTTAGTTCAAAATTACGTCGTTTAAAAGTTTATCTTTTTTTATTTATTTTGTTAATTTAATTACTATATCTTAAATCCTACAACTAAATCCTAAATTTTAAAACTTAAATTCTAAAAAAAAAATAAAAAAAATCTTTATAATACACACAAGATAAGCATCATAATAACATTATGATATATGTAGACCTCATCTTATAGATGTCAATCAACTTTTTTATATCTATTACTTAACATCCTCATATATATGTGCAGCTACTTGTACATCCATCGTGGATGACTAAGGAGGATCGGGGGCGCTGGGGGCGAGCGTTTCGCCTTTTGCCACAACAGTGGATGACTAAGGAGGTAATGCCACGTGAGGCACGGAGTGGCCCATAACATGTGCGCACACTCCTTTAGATCATTTTCAATAATAATCACTAAATTTAATATAATTTTATATTAAAATGATATAATTTTATATTAAAATAATATAATTTTAACATCAAACATAATTTCAACTTCAATTTATCCACATCATATCACACCAATAAAATATATTCCTTAGAATATTCTATTTATCTTATTCATAATTTAATTATTAACATATATTTTAATTTATTAATAATTTTATATTAAAATTAAAATATTTTATTATTTTTTATTTAAAATAAATAATGATACTTAAATTGAAAATATAATATTATAATAACACTTAATTGAAAATATAATACTTCAATTTTCAGAATTATTATTTTTTATGAAATTAGTGATATAATTTATAAATATAATTATAATTAAAATATATTAAATAAATTAAAAATAATAA
>JBBUKS010473822.1:0-17622 GCA_038050645.1 Hedychium gardnerianum
AATCACAAATCAATTACAACATAACAACACTCATGTAATCTTAATATAGCCTAAAACCTACACAATACATCCACCAAAATCACATACTTATATCCAACCAAAAGTACTAAATCACTACCAATCTTACCTATTATTAGTTATAATGGAATCCATAGAATCTAGATCTGTTGGATCGAACACAGGTGGCCGGAACATCCTCAACTTCACCGGAGTTGATCGAAACAGCAGCTATAATCTGTAAACAGATCAAAATATTAACCAAGCATATACACTAAAGGCTGAAATCAACCCACAACCTTTCACAACCCTCACCTAAACCCAAGTTAGATGCATCAGTTAATTCACAACCATTCCCAAACGGCCGGATCAAAGATTACCTGCGGTACTGTCCCCGATCGCAAGCTGGCCGGATGTAGGCAGAGGTGGCCGGTGGTCGAGAGGTGTAAACGAGAACGAAAGGCCGGTGGTCGGGGCTCCGATGAGATGCGGCAGAGGCGACGCGGCGCGATTTGTGCGGTGGCGGTGAGGAGATTAAGAGAAGGGATCGAGTTGCGCCGGTGACCGAAGGAGGGAGGAGAAGAAATCAATCGACGATTGGGTGCTTCAGGGAGGAAGTCTCGGCCAATGGCGTTGAGATAGCGAGGTGGAGGCTGGCTTGCGGCAGCCGAAAGCTCGCAGGGGAGGGGAAGAAGTCGCGAGCAGTGTAGAGGAGAATCGCGCATCGTGATAAGAAAAGAAAACTTAGGGTTTTTAAAATTAAACCCTAAATTAATTAGTTATCAACTCCTTATTTAAATAGAACTAACTCTAATAATTCGTATAAATTCCATTAAATCCCTGAAAACTTCGCAAAAATCCCTAAAAATTTCTAAAAAATCTCTAAAATTTCTATTGGGTTATATAAAATTTTTAAGGCTTAAATTTTATTTGTCATATTTAACAACCCTAGCCCAGAAATACGAGTTATCTTATTTATGTGTCACTGGTTTGACCCTGTCAAAGGGATGAAAGTCCATCCATGGTATAATTTGGTTGAAATAAATCATAAAAGATTATATAAGAGATATGAACCATTTGTATTAGCACAACAAGCGATTCAAGTATTCTATTCTTCATATCCTAGTTTGAAACATGACAAGATTGATTGATGGGCTGTTTGTAAAACGAAAACATGGAAAAAAAATTGAGGAACGTTGGGAAGACATTACATATCAACAAGAGGAAGTTACAAACACATTTCAGACCGAGGAATATATTATTCCAACGTTACGAGATCTCAGTGAAGTAGTGATAAACGTGAATGCAAGTGAAATTGATGATGATTATGAGGAGGAGGATGACAATGATGACTGTGATTTTTATAAAAGGGTAAGTTTTTTATAAGTAAATTTAGTTTTAATAACAAATGTATAAAATGGTAACTCAATTAGTTGTCTTATATACTGTCTTATTCTTAATTTTATATATTTTATCTGTTAATGCTTTGTATTTTTTTCATATAAGTTTGAGGTGATATCTTGTCGCAAATTTAGTGTCGCACACTCTCAGATATATTCATTATGCATATAGTAAGTTTTATTATGTTCTTGCATCTAATTTTTATTTACTCTTTTCTAAATTTTAATTTTGGTTGGCAATTTCGATGTGGTGGTCGTAAACGAAATTCTGGCCAGTTTGATATATCGCCTGACACTGGACCTATGCTCTCCCCTGATTAGGTAGGACCTTCCCACGCACAATCCCCAGTGCCTACCCCTATACCTTCGTTAGTGTCTACCCATTCACCTTCGCCAGTACCTGTCAGACACTCATGTGTTGAGATGCAAGACACTCGAGAGTCTATAGTTCCCTATAGAGATTTGTAAGTGTTAAATAAAAATTATTTTTTCAACTATCTTAATTATTTAACATTTTTGTTTGTAACTTTATAATAGATTTGAAAATTTTATAAGTGTTATTTACGAGATTAATAGAATCGTGAATAATCATTGGAGAGAGAATTCTATGACATATACCAGCACTCCAGCACCAACAAAAGAGCTTTGGTGGAATGAGTTTAGAGTATATCTTCTTCAATTTATATCTTAAATAAAAATGATTATATAATCAATTTTTATTTTCTATTTCAGAGGTCATTCATTTGGGATCCCACTGATGAATTAGAAATCAGGAGAATATTTAAGAAAAAATGTGGCGATCACATCTGGTATGTACTGAATTATGTTAAAACTAGGGGGAAAAAGTCACCCTTCATCACTGATGAAAATTGGACCAGGATCTCCAATGTGTGGGAAACCAAGGAGAGCAAAGAAAAGAATCAATGGAATAAAACAAATCAAGTTTATAATTCTAGAGATTCGTCTGTATCATATGCGGGAGGCCCTATAAATATTGATGAGTATACACGCAAATTGATAATTTTTTAACTCTCCCACTAATTTTTTATTCTATTTTTTATACTATTTCATTATTTCTAATAGTCATTTTTAGACCAAGGAAATGGGGAAGGAGCCTACATTCATAGATACTTTCACCTGCATATTTACAAAAAAAGACAAGACTTAGAGTGGGGAAAAAAATAGAACAATTAAGGTTTGAGTTAATCTTCATATAATTGAGATTATATGTGTTTCTAAAATTTAATTTTAGTATATTTAATTTAAATTTTCTCATTACAATATAGGAGAAATACACTGAGCTCGAGCTAGCACACACAAGTTCATGTGCTGGTGGTGATATTGAGGAATCTGAACAATCTGTTGGTAATAATTTTGATTTATGGCTGCAAACGAGTGGGGGCCAGAAAGGAGGAAGGATATTGAGTATGGGTTCTTTGAGCAGAACCCAAACAGTTTCTCGTACATCTACTTCCACCCGACCAGTAGTGACAACGCAAATAAATAGCTTGACTAAAGAGGTTAGCCATTTGAAGGGCATAATAATTGAAAGGGATGAGCAAATGAGGGAAAGGGATCGGCAAATGAGAGCAATATGCCGACAACAAGACTTTATTATACGACATCTTCAGTTAGCCTTTGGTCCAAATCAGATTCCTCCCAGTTCTTGTGATGATGAAGGCGGTGATGGCTCTTCTTGATTTTATTATGTATGGTGTTTTTTAATTAAATTTGTTATTTGATTCAGTTTGTGAATCCTTCATTTTAGAAATCATGCTTAATACTATTTTTTTTTCAACGGGGTTATTGATGTCAAGAAAGGTGGTGCTTGAAAATCCACGTTGAAATGAGTAAGTTTTTACATATTTATTTTTTTGTTAGTTTATAAGAATTGTTTGTTATTAAAAATGATACTTTCTGTTATTTTTTTTTTTGATTCATGAAAAGAAAAAAAAAGTTTTGAATCAGAAGAAAGTATTTGCCGAGTAACCAGAGATTTGTGACCTTTTATTGTATCTTTTCAACATTTTCAGAGATTGGTGACCTTTTATGTTATTTAGATATGTATTGTTTATGAGATTGTGTTTGTTTGATATGTATTATATGAACTTGAATGTAATCTATTTGTTGTATAAATGTTTATTTATTTTTTTCATTTCAGTATTGCATGGATTCTAGATATATGTAATCCAGATTTAATTATTCTATATTTGTATACAGGATAAAATATAGAAATAAAAATATTCTATAAAAAATATAATTTTTGTGACGAAAATGGATTCATCGCAAAATATCACAAAATCACTATTATATCGTAAATCTGCGATGAAAATCAAATTCGTCACAGATTTGCGATGAAAACCAGATTCGTCGCAAATCTGGGATGAAAATCAGATTCGTCGCAAATCTGCGACAAAAATCAGATTCGTCACAAATCTGCAATAAAAATCAGATTCGTCACAAATCTGCGACGAATATAATATTTTCGTCGTAGATTTGATTTTATTAATTTCTGCGATGAAATTTGTTTCGTCGCAAATTTACAATGATTTTTGTGACGAAAAATTATTTCAGCGCAAATTTTGCAACGAATTTATACTATTTCGTCGTAAAATTTGACAATGCCTTTTTTGGAATGAAAATTTTTTCGTCGCAAAATTCGTCCCAGATTAATTTTGCAATGAATTTTTTAAAAAAAAATTGTCATAAATTCGTCCCAAAACTGTCATTTTTTTTGTAGTGAACCTATTACGAGGATGTTCTCAAGATGTATAACCTATTACATGGATATTTTCGATCAGAGATGTTTTCGGTCAGGATGTTTCCAAAGTAAGTATATGATTGGTGACTTGTGTGACTTATTATGATATGTTTTCGGTCGAGGATGTTCTCAAAGTGTGCATGATTGAAGTATGTGTAATCTTTTAATAGGAATGTTCTCGATCTGCAAAAGTGAATGCAAAGTTAAAAACCTGTGTAACTTGTTATGGAGATATTTTTGATGGGGATATTCCTAAATTAAATGCATGGTTATGTATCCGAGCAGATTAGATATATGTACCTGAACGGGTACGACTCGGGTATATCAAGGTAAAAGCTTAGATGAGGAAAAAAAAACACTATCGAATTTGGAGTTCTTTATTAAAAAATGATATCTTCTTGGGCATTAAAGAAACAATCTATTATTATATTTCTCTCTGCATTTGTGCAGTCAAATATGCTGTAGAATTATTTGTGTTAAGTGTAGGAAGTTTATTGCAAGAGATTAAGTTTGCTCTAGCTAGATGAAGCTGCAAAATGTATACTGATAGCAAGCACATTATTGTTCATTTTCACTCAATTTAGGAGCATGTGAAGAACAATAGGCGAGAGCTAGCTCTAGTATATATAAACACTCATGATTAAGTCCTTGATATTTCGCTAAATCACTAGGAGTTACATGTTTAATAAATTCAAAAATACGTTTGAGAAATTAAAGAAAAATTAAAGACAGCTAAAAAAAATGATGATTAGTCAGATAACATCGAATCTGGGACGACCAGTTCGACCCTACGAAAGTTTTTCATCAGCCGTCAAGATAAATCGAAAAGTATTAATGAAAGCTCATCCAAATGACCATCATTTTTAGGTATGTTTTTCATTGAAGGAAAAATCTCTTACAGTATACCGTAATTGAAATTCAAACTTTAGATCCTTTGATTATTTATTAAAAAGTCTAACCATTATATTATTACTCCGAGGGCTAAACTTAAGAGAGATGTGTGTCCACCAGTTCTATCGCCACTAGTTCAAATCATGCATTGGCATTACCTGTTCATTTGCTACTAGGTCTAAATCCACATACAGATAGTAGGTTCTTTTGAATGTTGTATTTTTTTTTCCTTCAATTTTTCTCTCTAATGGTTTTGTCATTTTATACTTTAAATGGATGATGTTGTTCTCTAGCTAGTTATTGAGCAACTCAAATTGATGCATGCATATGAATGAATATTGGTAACTAGTGTTGCTATTGATTTGATACTATCTAAATGACAAGCCAACAACCAGGATTATGAGTCAGACACACACTAATGGTTAATTCGCATTGTATTTATATTCGGAAATATGTTCAAAATTAGCACTATAATTGTAGAGAGAAATATCTAAAAGGACTTCACAATATTCCCATGATTAATTAATTGAAGTGCTTAAACGTGGAGGGTTAGGTCTATTGTAGCTGTCAAATGATGTGTGATTATATGATCTGCTAGATCAATTATTAGCATTAGTCCAAGCTCCTGAACAGATTAAGATCAAGGATGGAAGCCGAGAACGATTCGCGACCAAATTTATTGCTATAAAGATCCAAAGCAATGTAAAGGTAATAAAGATGAATGTGCTAAAGTATTTAGGCGAATTGAAGTGAAAGGATGCATGCAAAAGCAGTCAAGACAATATGTGAATAGCTAGTATTAACAGTCTAGGGATCCACGGATATATATGCCTCTCTATCAGTGAAAGTTCCCTTGCTAGCTAGTCTTCAATCATGGGCGCACATTTGGCCAAAAGTTTCATCTTTACGGTGGTTTGCATGGTTGCCTGCAGTAGCATTGTGGCGCTGGTTCGTGCGCAGTTGTCGCCTTCATTCTACGCAGAAAGCTGCCCCAACTTGGAGGCCATCATCCGGTCGGCAATGAGGCAGGCAGTCGCTAAGGAAGCCACCTTAGGCGCTTCCATGCTCCGCCTTTTCTTCCATGACTGTTTCGTCAACGTGAGCTAGCCATATCATATATATGCATACCTTCTGCTTTGAGCTTGCATCCCTTCACTAGTTGGTTCATGCATGAAATTTGATAATCACCAGTGGTTCTATGGTTGTCTAATTTTTATGAAGTTGTGGCACAAAGCACACTACACTTTAGCAAAAATAGAAATGAGATTTAGGAAAAATGATGAACACTGAAAATTTATTTAGAAAAGCTTCGAACAAATTGAAACAAAAATCACTATAGAAGAATTTCACTATTGCAAAAGGATTACAACACCTTCTCTCTCTTTTAAGAGAAGAATAGCAAAAGGAAAGACCAAAAATATTTAGAAAAAATCTTACCTTTCACTTGATTCTCTTTAATATACTCGATCTCTCTTTTTCTTTGTTTCTACATTCAACATGGAATGCTCCAGGAGTGGATTTCAAAACTTATTTATAGACTTGATGTGATAATATGTTCAATGTAATCTCTCATTTTCCTATGTAGCCAAAAGAAAATTATACTTTTTCATATAGACAAAAGTAAATTTTACTTTTGATATAGCTAAAAGTGTAATTTTCAACATAGTCAAAAGAGAAAATACTTTTTCATGTGGCTAAAGATGACTTTATCAATTTCCAAGTCACTGAGTACTAAAAGTAACAAAAGTAATTTTATTATCACATTTCTCTAATTTAAAATTACTTGTATTGTAACTCTTTCATCCTTTCTACTTTTATCATTTATTGTTACTTATGTTTCTACAAGGCCAGTAAAGGATTGACACCACATAAACTTATCAGTATTGATTGGCTTCATTATATGCATCTGTTAGATTTTTCTATTTGGATTTTCTAAATATCGACACTTCTTTCTTTCACCTTCTCACAAATAAAGTGATATTGCATTCGAATTGTTTTATCATCCTATGATTAAATGTTAGATTTTTTAACTAAGTGTAAAGCATTTTAACTATCACAAAATAAAGTAATTTTTCTTTGCTTCTATTTGAGCTCCTCCATTATTATTTATAACTAGATTGTCTCTTTCCTAACTTATGTAACTACAACATATTCGACTTCTATTGCAAGCATGGTCACAATAGATTACATTAATATTGAAACCCAGCTTATAGCTCCTCCAATTAGAGTAAATGCATAAACTATGGTGGATTTACTTTTATCAAGATCACCTGCATAATCTAAGTCAACAAACCTCTAATACTAAAAGTGATCCTCCATAATATAATGTAACATTTGAGGTACCCTTACATATTTCAAGATCCTTTTTATAAATTTATAATATTGTTTACCAGATTTACCATGTATCTATTAATCACTCTCACTATTTGTGCAATGTATGGACTTGTACAAATAATAACAAACATTAAGGTACCCACTGCTAATGCATGTAATACTCGAAATATCTCCATCCTCTCCACTTCATTATTAGGATTCATACTTGAGACAACTTTAAAAAAAAATAAGAATAGAGGTAGAAATTAGCTTGCAATCTTGTATATTAAAGCAGCAAGATTTTTTTTCAAATAGTTCCTTTGGGAAAGTCATGTGACCTAGAGGTCAAGGGTTTGAGTCTCGGAAACAGCCTCTTGCAATCCAGAGTAAGACTGCATACAATAGACTCTTTCCTGAGATCCTGTATTGGCGAGAGCTTCATGCATTGGGTTACCCTTTAGTTCCTTTAGGAAAGCCAAATCTTTCTATTATTTTTGTGTCGATGAATTTACATTCATAGAATTTTGTTTGTTTGTCCCAAGTCCATTTCAAATTTTCTATCCAATTGAGCCTTCAAGTTTACAATATGATTCTTTTGAGGCCTACAACCAATAAGTACATACAACAACAAGATAATAAAATCATCATCACCAAATATCTTGTAATAAGCATAAGGATTTAAGTTTTGTCTATTGTATATAAGCTATAAAGGAGATATCGCTCACTCCAAGCAGCTTGGTATCGTCAGCTTGTCTGTTGTATACAAGGCTCATGATAAAGGAGTCAAATTTCTTATACCAACATCTCGATGCATGTTTAAGACCATATAGAGATTTATTTAACCTGCAAACTAAATTCTCTTTTCTTCTTTCTTTAAAACCTTTTTATTGAAGTATATAAATCTTTTTTTTCAAGTTCTCCATGAGAAAGCTACTTTTCACATCCAACTATTCTAATTGTATGTCAAATGTAGTATACATTTCAAGGACTACCTGAATTGTAGTTAGTATAACTATAGGAGAAAATATTTCATTGAAGTTAATACTCTCTTTCTAATTATATCCTTTCCCCACCAATCTCGCATGATACAACTTCACTTGATCATTGTCATCACTCTTAATATTATAAACTCATTTATTGCCAATGGCTTTTCTTCCATGTGGTAGTGAAACAAGCTTCCAAGTCTTGTTCTTATGTAGAACTTCAATTTCTTCTTACATGGCTACCCATAATATACTATTAGCAAATAGTATACAACATTACTACCTATAATATACTCAGAGTGTCAAGCAAACTCCCTCCTTTCTCGAGATGAGTGTTTAACTTCTAGAGCTATAAATTAAGTTTTTCTTCTTCTTCATGCTATGTTGCTTTAAAAGAGTCTTAAACTTTCCATTCTTGCCTATTTTCTATTTGAATTCTCATAGTCTTTGATTTCTCGTTTGAAGTGTTATCACATTCTTTGTCTTGTACCTTATCTTTTGCAAATATTATATCCCTAGTGATAATCACTTTGTGGGAAGTGAGATCCCACAAACACTACCCCTTGATTCCATTAACATATCCTAAGAAAATACATTGCTTAGATTTTAGATCCAACTTTGATATTTCATGAAAGTTGGACATTACATATACAGAAGATCCAAATATACAAAGAAATGAATAGTTAGTAGGTTTATCTTTACTAGTCCATGTCTCGATCAGTGTCTTCATCCCAATTGCAATTGAATGTGACTCCTTTCTTAATTCAAGTTCTACCCATGCTTTGCTTTGAAAATTAGAAGCATGCCCACCTTGCTTTTAATTGGGTACACCCAACATCACCTAAAGTTATCATCTTCAAAAGAAACAAAATATTTTGAACCTCCAAAATACAAAATGGGTGTCTGCCAAACATCAAAATGAACTAGCTCAAGAATAGTTTTACTTCTAGTAGTGGAATTATTGAATTTCAATCTATGCTGCTTACTTGTGACACAATACTCACAAAAGAGTAATGATACTTGTATGAGTTAGAAGAAGATTTTGTTCTAAGAGAATCCTCAAACTTGTTCTAACATATGGCTAAGTTTGTGATGTCACATTATCATTGATTCTTTTGTAGAATCATCATTGATTCTTTTGTAGAATTTGTTGATGCAACATGTGTCTCTCTTTGTAATATTTCTCCCATGTAAAGATGTGTAGTTATCTTCTCAGGTTTCATTACCACAAGTGTGCATTTGACAATCTTCATGATCCCCTCTTGAATATAGCTCTTGCGACCATTCCTATCTAACTGCTTCAAAGATAATAGATTATTCTTCAAACCTTTTACATGTCATGCATCTTGGATAATGTGAATTGTACCATCATGCATTTTTAATTTAATAGTAGTGATACCAGCAATCTCCAAAGTGTGATCATTTCTCATAATAAATTCTCTTGAGATTGGCTTATGTTAATAAAACCACTCTCTTCGGAAAGTCATGTTCCATGTAGCTCTTGAATCCATAATCCACACATTAGCAAAATGAGATTTACCATAGTTGCCTCACTATATAGAATTTCACCATCGTCTAAGGTGCTTGCAATATTAGCTTGAGGATTAGTTGTATTCTTCTCTACATTCTTGTTGTTTTGGTGAACTTGCCAACTTATCCTCTTTACTCTTCTTCTAGAACAACAGTCATAACATCCTCAAAGACTAGATAGTCTATGAGAATATTATTAGTCAAGTTGATGATGACTTAATCATAAGAATCTAGTAAACTTTGAAGTAAAAGCTTGGGACATACATTTGTAACCCAACTTTGAGGGCTTCAAGAATATAGTATTGATGTGATCTACCACAAAAGTAAATTTTGACATTCAAAGAGTATGAAGTTTTCTCTTTAAGAAAATCTTATTGTGTAGTGACTTGGACTCGTACAACTTTGATAGAGTATTCCAAATCTATTTTGCGGTGTTCTTCTCCTCTACGCTTGGAAAGACTTCATTGGCCAAATTAAGGTGGAGATTGGCTATAACATTATTGTTTATTTTCTTTCATTTGCTATCATTAGTGATCTCCACTGGTCTCTCCAATTGCCTTCAAGTATTCAAGTTTGCCTTTATCTTCATTTTCCATAATGAGAAATTATTCCCATTAAACATTTTTATTTCAAACTTTGTTGTCATCGTTATTGTTGCTTCTTCTCTAATAATTGGATCGAAATGTTGCACCAGAACTAGTATGGACCTCACTCTAATACTACTACTATTATAAAGTTGTTACATGAAGTAGATACTTCAGCAAAAGTAGATATGAGATCTATAAAAAATGATGAACATTGAAAATTTACATAGAAAAGCTTCAAACAAATTAAAGTAAAAAAACAACAGGCAAAGTGTAGAAGAATTTCACTATTGCAAAAAGATTATAGCATCTTCTCTCTTTCAGGAGAAGAAATAGTTAAAGAATTGATTATAAATATTTAAGAGAAACCTATTATACTCTCTCTTTTTTCTACACTTAATATGGGATGCTCCGAGAGTAGATTTCCAAACCTATTTTTAAACTTAAAGTTATAGTGTGTTCAATGTAATATTCTACTTTCCTACGCAGTTAATATGGGTAGTTATGTCGGGTCTCATGATAGTACGGATGGATGTCACATGGTGAATAGTCAAAAGTCAAAATTAGCTGAACCTGGTCGTGCATCTCAACTTCCGATCGAACATATGTTATATGACCGACCAGGTATATTATGTTACCGACCAGATGCGCCCTACAAAGCCCAATCGGTTGAATTACTTTAATGGTGGAGTCTATTATATAACCGACCGGGATGATCTTACCATTGACCCATGCCTCTGGCATGCCTATAAGGTCTAACTCCGATGCCAATAGTACGACCAGAACACCCCCAACTGTACCTTAGGTATCCCCAGAAGTCTGGAGAACGGCGGGACTTTCGCATTATGGTATGCTCACCCATGCCTCAACGGTACACACCATTAATGCTAGCAGTATACACCACCGAAAGAGTATATAAGAAAATGAGAGTCATTGGTGCAAGGGAGGTTTTTTCTCTAATCTAAGTCTTCTCTACTTACTGTTCTCTAACTATTTTAGCTATCTCCGAGCGAGCAGGTCTAACTTCAGCGTCAGAGCGGGATCCCCAGGCCTCTCGCCTGAAGCTTTCCTTTAACCCTCCGGCTCTCTCTTTGTCCCTTACAGGGCCCCAACCGGAGAAGTTAGGGAAATCTCCGTCGCTCGTCGCTCTGCAGACGAGTCATCCGACCGACTACTTGGTTCAGAAGACCGAGGAACTCACTCCGCTCGGCGACTTGGTCAACATTTCTCCAACCCACTGGTGGTTTATCTCTCGAGGGTCTCTGCGCATGAATAAATTGGCGCTGTCTGTGGGAAGCTCTTAAATCTTGAGCAGGGACTAAGATGGATGACACTGGAAGATCCAGCTCGCCCTCTTCGCAGAGCGAACTGGCCCAGGTAATCGTGGTCGCCATGCAGGAAGCCATGCAGCAGCAGCAAACTGTGTAGCAGCAGAAACAAAAGGCGTGGTTGCAAAAGCAACAGTGCATCTGGCAGCAACAGCAGATCGCATGATAGGCATTGCGACCGACACAACCCTTACCTCCGGGGATACCGATCCCGTCAGTAGATGCTCCGTCAGGAGCTCGGCAAAGATTATTCACACCAGTCGAAGCATCTCTCCCACCAGAGCAGTCAGGAGAATCCTCAATCGCCCGGGCCAAGACCCAAGATGTCAGCAAAAGCAAAGGGTCGGTACCCAATGGAGCCAGCGGAATCAAAGGCCCACCGTTCGCGGAAAATATCTTGGGTGACCCCTTGCCCAAATATTTCTGTCCCATGACTGTCGGGGAGTACAACAGGTCGATAGATCCTAAAGACTACCTTTGCAAATTCGAGAATGCAGCGTTATTGCACCAATATCCGGACGGAGTTAAATGTCATGTCTTTATGACGACCTTGACGGGTCCATCTCAGAGGTGGTTCAACCGTTTGCCAACTAGATCCATTCATTCCTTCGAGAAATTCAAAAGTGCGTTTCTACAATACTTCGCCAGCAGTAGAAGATACATGAAGACTCCCTTGGACCTATTCTCCATGAAGAAGAGAGCGAAAGAGTCCCTGAAGAATTACCTCCATCGATTCAACAAAGTGGCCTTGGATATCCAGGAAGTCACTCCTGAGATTCTGGTCAGCGCCTTCTCGCAGGGTCTGCAGGAAGGCGACTTCTTTCGATCGCTGGTGAAAAAACCCTCGGTCGACTTCGATCACCTCATGAGCCGAGCTCTCAAATATGTGAAGGTAGAAGAGGCCCAATCGGCCCACAAAAAGGAAGTCAACGCCCCTGTCAGTACGTCCTATCACAAAGCCCCTCCCCCTCCCTTAAAATACAACGACCGCCCGGGATCCCATCGCCAAATGCCCCACGGCAGAAATGTAGCAGTTCACGAAATTGAAGCCTTCCGAGTCCCGTGGCCCAAGAAATGGTATCCTAAACTGAATGGTATTTTCTGTTCTTACCACCAAAGAGAAGGACATGATACCAAAGACAGCTATGAACTAAGGAGGAAGCAGCGAGATGCGGAGCGGAAGTCTCCCGGCCGGAAGCGTTCTCCTCGACGGGCTGATCGAAGGGAGACAAAGGGTTTGTCCGATCGGCATGCCATGACGCCCCCGAGGAACTACCGAAGACCTACCCCTCCAAGAGAAGATAGGGCGAAGGACAAATGCAAAGCCCTGTTGAGAGTGACGATAGGCATGATATCCAGTGGCTCTACCGACGAGGACTCCAACATGGCACGCAAAGCTCATAGTCGGTGATTGGAGAATTTTGGGGTAAGCACCAGCGCCGTGAACAATAGCGAACCGGCAATCAACTTCAGGACGCGAGACTTGGAAGAGATCGAAACTTCCCACAAAGACACCTTAGTCATCAAGGCTGTGATAGCCAATTATGAAATAAAAAGGGTCTTTGTGGATACGGGCAGCTCGGTTAACATCATTTTCAGGAAAATCCTTGACCAGATGCAGATCGAGGATGAAGAACTCTGACCCATGGCAACCCCTCTGTTCGGGTTTACCGGACACCAAGTTTAGTCGGTCAGACAAATCATCCTGCCGCTCACCTTGGGAGAAGAGCCCATGGAGAAGACCCAGCGGACACCCTTCGTCGTGGTGGAAGCCGAATCATTCTACAACGTTATCTTAGGAAGGCCGGCTCTAAATGCCTTCCAAGTCATAGTCTCCACCTTCCACCAAAAGATTAAATTCCCCGCAGGGAATCAGGTCGAAGAAGTAAAAGGAAGTAAGTCAGCCACTCGAGGTGTTATGTCGACATCGTCCGAATTGGCTCTAATAAGGCTAGAAGGGTCCAGAGACCCCAAGTCAACGTCATCCAAGAAGGGGCCGACCAGACACCGTCAGGGGTATCGAACGAAGACAAAGAGGAAATTCAGATACACTTCGAGCCGCCTAACGGTACCACCCGCATAGTGACCGACCTGCCCAACGAAGTAAGGGGGGGCAGCTAGAGAAATGTTTGGCATGGAACCATGACGTCTTCACTTAGTCGGCTTCTGAAATCAAAGGAGTGTCCCTGACCATGATGATGCACAAGCTTAACATCCTCTCGGAGTCGAGGCTGGTCAGGCAAAAGAAGAGACATTTCGGCCCGAAGAAATATCAAGTGATTAGGGTGGAGGTCGACAAGCTCTTAGAAGCAAGGTACATTCGAGAAGTGCAGTTCCCCACTTGGCTAGCGAATGTCGTTCTGGTATCTAAGCCGGGAGGCAAATGACGGGTCTGCATTGACTTCCGCAACCTGAACAAGGCTTGCCCAAAGAACTGCTACCCCCTGCCCAACATTGACTAGCTAGTCGACTCAACCAGTGGATGTGAATACATTTGCATGTTGGATGCTTATCAAGGCTATCACCAGATCCCATTGGCCCTAGAAGACCAGGAGAAAGTTAGTTTTATTACCTCCGTGGGAATGTTCTGCTACAACGTCATGTCGTTCGGACTAAAACATACAGGAGTCATGTATCAAAGGATGATGGATCGGGTATTTAGGCATCATATCAGAAGGAACATCGAGGTATACGTGGACGACATCCTGATTAAATCCGCCCGGTCAGACAGTCTTATAGCTGATATTGAAGAGACCTGTGGTACTCTGAGAAAATATAGGCTCAAGCTAAACCCCAACAAATGTCTCTTCGGAGCCAAGAGTGGTCGCTTCCTTGGCTATGTACTTACCGAGAGGGGAATTGAAGACAACCCAGAGAAGGTTCAAGTTCTTCACAACATGGCCCCGCCCAGGAACCTCAAGGAAGCACAATGGCTGGTCGTCCATATTACCGCACTGTCTCAATTTATCTCCCGGTCAGCAACGAAGAGCCTCCCGTTCTTCAAGGTTTTAAGGAAGGCTTCGAAGTTCGAATGGGACGAAAATTGCAACCTTGCTTTTGCCGAGCTGAAGGAATATCTGGCACAACTACCGCTCCTATCCAAACCGTTGACTAGCGAGCGTCTGTGGTTATATATGTTAGTCGGGGAAGGAACCCTGGGCGACGCACTGGTACGAGAAGAAGGAGGCATGCAGCACCTGGTCTACTTCACTAGCCATCCGTTGAAAGGAGCGGAGGGCAAATACACTGCCTTGGAAAAACTAGCATTGACGTTGATCATGAATGCTCGGCGATTGAGAGCTTATTTCCTCTCTCACCCGATCACGGTCCTCACCAACAGTACGTTAGGACGGGTACTAACCAACCCTAAGGCTTTAGGCCGGCTGATCAAATGGACGACCGAGATCAGCGAATTTGATATCTAGTACTAGCCTAGAACGACTATAAAGGCTTAGGCCTTAGTTGACTTCATGACGGAGACAGCAGGCCCCGATCTAGAAGGAGTCTGGAAGATTTATGTGGATGGGTCGGCTAACAATCAGGGCAGTGGGGTTGGAGTATTATTGATTTCGCCCCGGGAAGATATCCTACAATTATCCATCCAGCTTAATTTCTGGGCCACCAATAACGAGGTGGAGTATGAGACTCTCATAGCTGGTCTATAAGAGGCGTGGGGTGTAGGGACCGTTTGAGTGTTGATCCACTCGGACTCGTAGTTGGTAGCTCAGTAGTTGGAGGGAGGCTTCGAGATCAAAAACGAGCGCCTGAGAAAGTACGTAGAGGCCTACGAATGGCTGAAAGCCAATTTTTAGTAAGTGACCCTTCAAAAGATCCCCCGAGCAGACAATATCAGGGTCAACGAGCTGGCCAAAATGGCCAGCGCTATGGACGATTGGACACTTGCTGAGCCGACCTCGCAGACCCTGCTCGTGGTTCAAATCGACCGGCTATCATAAAACGACGCCACTCGAGATTGGAGGACCCTTCTCATCTCGTACCTCCAGCTCGGAATCATCCCACAAGAGGTGGAGACTGTCAGGCGACTCTGAAGGTAGGCGGTCAAATTTACACTTATCGGCGACGCCCTTTATAAGCGCGCCTTCTCCCAGCCTTTTCTCAAGTGCCTGGGCCCAAACAAGACAGATTATGTTATGCGAGAGGTCCATGAGGGTATTTGTGGAAACCATGTGGGAGGCCAGACTCTCGCTCGAAAAATCCTCCTGGTTGGGTATTATTGGCCCACCCTTCAGGCGGACACAACTCAGTTCGTTGCCAGTTTCCCTCATTGTCAGAAATATCAGAGCCTACCCCATCACCCGACCGCACAGTTAAGAATTTCTACAATGTCGCAACCGTTCGACCAATGAGGGATGGATATTGTCGGACCATTCCCAACCGGGCCTCAACAGCGAAAAATTCTCTTAGTAGTGGTGGATTATTTTTCAAAGTGGGTCGAGACTGAATCACTCGCCCGCATCACGAAAGAGGACGTCATGAAGTTCCTGTGGCGAAACATTATCTATCGATTAGGCATCCCTTACAAATTGATGTCCGACAATGGGCGATAATTTCAAGGGTGGAGCTTAAAGAATGGTGCGACAGGTATGACATCAAGCAGGCCTTCACCTTAGTGGCCTACCCACAGAGCAACAGACAGACGGAGGTTGTCAACCGAGAAATATTTAGGGGACTTAAGATCAAATTGGACCACGTTGGAGGAAGCTGGGTAGACGAACTGCCTAATATCCTCTGGATCTACTGGATGACCCCTAGGGAGAGTACCAACCTGACTCCCTTCCACCTGGTCTACGGAGGGGAAGCAATGGTGTCGGTAGAATTCGAGGAAGAATCCATCCGACGAGCGGTGTACGGGGAAGACAATGTCGAGCTACGGTGCATGGAACTGGATTTGATCACTAAAACAAGGGAGAAAGCGGCCATCCAGCTCGTAGCATACCATCAACGGATGAGACAGACCTACAACAAATGGGTCATCCCTCAAATTTTCCAGGTTAGGGATTTTGTATGGAAGAGGGTAAAGCCGGTCGGAGACGTCAGCAAGCTTGAACCCCAATGACATGGCCCATACAAGATCACCCGCAAGCTGAGTTCCGGAGCCTATCTACAAAACTCAGATGGAAAGGAGTTAGACCGGCCATGGAATGCAAATCACTTGCAGCTATACTGGAGCAGAGGCCCTTGAACCACCCTCTCTTATTTTTAGCTATGTAAGTTAGCCATGTCTGGCGTTTTTCCAGTAATGAAAAGGCTCTTGTAGGTTGAAAAGACACTCCGATCTGGAATCTACCCAAACCTACGATAAAGCTCTGAACTCTCCCATTGATCCGGGGTTGAGTCTCTCCGCTAAAGCGCTGATCTCCCCCCTGATCAAGGATTGAGCTATGATAAAGCTCCGACCTCCCTCATTGATCCGGGGTTGAGCCTCTCCGCTAAAGCACCAATCTCCCCTCTGATCAAGGGTTGAGCTACGATAAAGCTCCGACCTCCCCCCATTGATCCAAGGTCGAGTCTCTTCGCTAAAGCGCCGATCTCCCCTTTGATCAAGGGTTGAGCTATGACAAAGCTCTGACCACCCCCATTGATCCAGGGTTGAGTCTCTCTATTAAAGCGTCGATCTCCCTTCTGATTAAGGGTTGAGCTACGATAAAGTTCTGACCTCCCTTATTGATCTGGGGTCGAGTCTCTCCACTAAAGTGTCGATCTCCCCTCTGATCAAGGGTTGAGCTACAATAAAGCTCCGACCTCCCCCATTGATCCGGGGTCGAGTCTCTCTGCTAAAGCGTTGATCTCCCCTCTGATCAAAGGTTGAGCTAC